>JAWCTZ010001148.1:0-23644 GCA_036850595.1 Rhyacichthys aspro | reverse complement strand
AAAAGCAGTTTGCAGTGCCATTGTGAAAGAATTCATGGGTCTCGCTTATGTTCTTGGGTTGGTGTGAATGTGAAAGAAACTCTTGGGAATAAGTATAATGCACATTTCTGTTTAAATTGTGCAATGTCGTGTTGTGCAAAAAGTGCTCCAACTCAGTTTGATTTAGTTTTAGATAGAGTCATGTGCTTCTAATTGAATAATGGGACTATAGATCATCTTTCTGTCTCCTTTGACTGTTGTTAGAAGGTGCAGTCCCCTTTAGCTCCAAAAGTCCTGTCCACAATTGAAATAATCCTGTAGGTGGACAATTTCTGAATGGATTTGAGCAGGTAAGACCCTAATTTACCCTGTTCACTGTCTCCAACTTTCAAAATTCAGCAATGATATCATTTGGACATTACACTTGATATCAATAGGCTAGCTAAGGCTGTAGCATAAGGACTGTTTACTATGTCGGCATTTTGTGTTTCTACAAATAATCATGGTTAATGTTTATTTTCTCTCACAGGAAGTCACTATTTGTGATGCACTTATTCCTTTATGTTTTAGTTGTTTTAGTTATCCAAAGGGACATCAGGAATATAAGTTAATGACATATAATAATAATAATAATAATAATAATAATAATAATAATAATAATAATAATAATAATAATAATAATAATGACAAGCTTGAAAATACAATAAGTAATTTAAAAAAAATCTAAGAAACTACGAGAAAAATATTTAGTGGTAGTTATGGCTTGTGCGTTAAATTTTGCTTAAAGACAAACAGAAAACAGTGTATATGGTCTGAAATTTCTAGCAAATGTGCTTTACTTAAGGAGAAAAAATTGCAACATATTAAAAAAAGACTTTCTTTGGTTGGCTTGTGTATTGTCTGGTTTGTTTTTCATTGTTCTTTTTGTTTTTTGTGTTTGTTCTTTGTTTGGTTCTTCTTTTTTTTATGTTTTTCATTGGTTGTTTGTTTGGTTCATTCCACACAGTCACACAATTTTCATCTATAACTGACTCAAAATTATATTATTATAACTCCTTTTTAGTTATTCTCAACGTACTCTTTTAAGAGCATTGTCAGATTTTATGTTTCAAAAAATAAAAAATTTTACTGAGACAATATTTTCTGACATATTTACCACATTGCCCCCTGCTTTTGTTGCATATGAAACAGCTTTAAGTTAACAGCTGGGTTCAGAAATCACTGTCATCATTATGGCAAGTGTGATTGGCAACAGATGCCACATAATTATAATACAGGTATGAATGCTAATTATTGAGCATCTGGCAACTTTAGATAAATATAATCCTATGCCATTCTTTATGCGCTCTAATGACGACTGCAAATATGCTGTTTTAATCGCCATAACATAACCTTTGTTGTATTTTTCCAGAGTTTGTTGAAGGCCTTGGCACTTTTAGTTTCAAATTTCATGATTCATGGGCTTCACTTATGCCCATGTCCTCCAAAAATAAGCATGAATATGTTTGCGAGGCCCTGAGGCTGGTAAACACTGACTAAACAGTTAGTGTACTCTATGGTCTAAATGGGTTGTCTCCAGTTTGCCATGCCCAGGAGCAGGGAAACCAAATGGCATGATAAATACCCAGAAAGCCTTGGGGTTATGTAAACGAGGTCTGAAGTACGGGATAGAGAGAGATGTTGCGTGACCTGAAGAGTCAACCACACAGCGGTGTCCCTGAACTGCACGTCAGTGAAGGAAAAAAAAAATAAATCCTATATGTTTGCATCAATAAATAAACATGCAGCACAGACGTAGACCGTGTGATATACTGTATTACCAGATTTTGTGCGAATGTAACTATGCAAGGTCTAGAATTACAGCCTTAAAATAAGTAAGATAAGAAATGACATGATGAAATAAGCTGTGCCTTATAAATAAAATTCACTTGTCAGAGAACGACTCGGAGAGGGTTTTGCTTATAACTGCTGGATTTGTGGCTGGTTGACATTGCCCATTTGCTGAAGTGGCTCATACAGTTGGTGGCTGGGGTTGTACTGAGCAGGGGTGTCAAACTCATGTTAAGTTTAGGGGCCACACCGCCCAATTAGATCTGAAGTGGGTCAGAACTGGAAAATGATGATGATGATATAATAGCCTTTAAATAATGACAAGCAATTCATTCCCAATTCCATTCTAATGTCAAATGAAAAAAGCTGACTCACCCTCACAATATGTCTTTGATGCTAATGCTATTTTGATAGCAATAATATAACTACTGCTGCATCACTGATCGCTGTTTCCTCAGACCTGCTAACAAATCATTTATTTTCTCTCCTCTCAGTTGTCCTTGCAGCTGTTTTTCGTCATGATTTTTGCTGCTCTTTGTATGTGGACAGGGGGCCTGCAGAGATAGGAAAAAATACTCCAAAAAAATCTGTGTACATGCAGCCTGGACCTAAGTGTGCAGTATAATGGTAGTTTCTGTTTATTAAAATGATCTACTAATTATTGTTGCCGCTAATTTCTTTCATTCAATTTCATAAGCTGTAAAACTAATTATAATGACAAGTGCTTTTATTATGTAAAAACAGAGCTTGACATTAACGCCCACTAACCCACCAAGCAGATGGCAGGTTAGAATTTACACCCAGACTTTATACTTTAATTGCAAGGTTTCTGCAATTTGTGCTGGTGCTCTAAGAATCTAACTCACCAGATAGACCCCAGGAGGGAGGTAGGAGGGTTGCATGGGAAGCATTTGCAAAGGGCAGATACTTTAAATGAATAAGTGCCTGATTGTCATCTCTGAGTAACCACACTTTTATCCAATTATAGCTACGGCATGTTGTTTAGGGTAAAACAGTCGCTACGTCGTCAAACCTAAAACACAGTCATACCTATTATTGCTGCCACATCATTAGAGGATGCGTTTGTGATTTTAAATACAGAGAGAATCCAGCTGCTGCACAAGTTAACTAAGAGTACCTTCTAAAGAGGCTGGCCCCTCTCCCAAGCAGCACTCAACTTAATTCACTTGGCTGTATTTAAACCCAGTATTATACAAGAGTGGGCTACAGCAGTTAGCAACACAGAAACTTACATGTGTTTAGTGAGAAAATGGTAGCTGTGGGCACTGTATTTTCGAGGGGTATATTCTTTATGTTTCAAGTGTGACAACCATCCAAATGATTTTTCTGATAACTGTGAATGTTGATGTGTGTGTAGTGTTGACACAGACAGCCTCCTGTTGGTTCAGAGCCTTGACAGTGAAGGTGAAGGTGGAGGTGGAGATGGAGGTGGACGTATCTGGGCCAAACAGGTGCCCTGCCTCTGCTCCGAGCCGATAACACACAGCTCAACCGAGTGGGATCCTCTCTGTTCTCGCAGCACTTTATATTCTCAAGTATGAAGGTTCTGTGTCAGCAGTCTGACCCGCTTTACATACAGCTCTGCTCCAGCTGCAGCACATTAGAGCTTTAAACCCCTCCCCGAGCCGTGGTTCACACATTTATCTGAGCCACAACTCCACAGAAGTGTTTGTGTTCGGTGTGAAGAAAAACACAGAGAAGCAGCGGGTTTTAGTTGGAGAAATGTGGAAACAGCAAATGTTTTGTGTCACTCTTTGAGAAACCGCTTAAGAGATTAGAATTGTGGGATTTGGAAGTTTCCTGAGTCAAAGGTCAGAGTTTTAGAAAGAATTAGTTATAATGCACACGTGACATGTTACATTGCCCTGTAAACCTGTGAGCATTGAAGTGTTCAAGTGTGTGTCTATACAAGTCTGCGTGTGTTTGTAAGTGTGAATGGGGTGGAAGTAAAAGAGGTTATTAGGAAGGTAAATTTGTTGCTGCAAACTTATGTGGATGGATTGTGAGTTCATGTGAGATAAAATAGAAACGATGTGAGAACACATTCACCAGTAAATTGTTCAAAGAAAGACTGAAAAGCAGCTGTAATCACAAAAAATCTGTATAAATTGCAAATTTTACTGTAAGTGTCCCCATCAACCCCAAAGCAGTACTTCAGTGTTGTACAAGTGGAGTGGGTGAGTAACAGACGTTGTATGAGGTGGTATTTTTACCCAGAATGTGAACAAGGACATGTCGGGTGCAGACTTGTTTGTATATTTATGGCTTAAAATATCATCATCATCATCTGACCATTTACCATTTTTTGTAGTTTGTCTCTTCAGCAGCTCATTTTAATACTAATGGTAAAAAAGGAAATGAACAGAGTTGTGTAGACACACTAGAAACTTATCATTAATAATGCAGAATTACAACAGACTGCTTCAAATGCTATTGAACTATAAACAATATATTTTGTGCGGTCCCTTTAGTGGTCACCACAACCAATCATCTAGTGGTTCACATATTAAGTCTGGCATTAGCTCTTTTTTTATGTCGGATACTCTTCCTGACCCACCCTCTCTATTTATCCGGGCTTGGGACCAGCACAAAGGTGACTGATTGTGGTTGGATTATAACATGTAATAACTATGACACATATTGTTAAACTGTTAGCTTCAATGGGAGGCATCCATTTTGGCTTATTCATAAAATACTGTAATTTAAAACATTAAACATAACCTGTCTGCTTTTTTATTTAATTAATTCATTTTTTAAATGACTTTTTATTTTTTGGCTCTTTTTAATGTATTTATTTATTTTTATTTGATTATTATTTTTTGGCCTTTTGCCTTTATTTGAAAGGATGGCAGACATGACATTATTCTTTGAAAAATACTGCATTTAATGTTTTTGCACCATCTCATAACCGCAGTGTTTAGCTCCGCCTTTGCCAAAACGTACCACAAAGACAGATCCACTTGGGACCCCTAGACATTCCCAAAGTGGTGTGGTGCACTTTTAGGTAATGGAAAGGCGCCAGGACTGACCCAACCTGGAAACAAGGCTTTAAATATTCTTGCTTCTTTTTGTGTTTTTATTGTCTGTGACTTCTTGTTTTTGATCTGAAAATCTAAACCATTGCCAAACACTCTTTTACACAACAAACCACAAAAAGTCCAGATTGTTGTTGATGTAAAACTTCCCTTCAACATTATCCATTTTATCAGCCTAACATGGTGTTGTGCTTTATTCTCCTAATATTTTTTCATTCAGTGAGTCCTCCCTTTACTTTCTTTTTGTTTCATTTTTATTCTGATGGACCTGCCTGTGACCACATGGACTCCAGCAGCACATCTACACCCTCCCCATGAGCAGCTGGTGTTGTTAGCAGAGCCGTCTGTGCAGGACTTGTGCAAGTTTCCCCGTGGACTCTTTTCTGCGCCGGGCCGCTTGAGGCTGAAGCGCTAAAAACATAATTAAACACAGAACAGGGCAACGTGACACTGCGACGCTCCGACTGCTGCTAGGAAGGACGCTCACTTTCTCCGGAAAAGATCTCATTACATTTGCCTGTCAGAACTCCGGGAAACTCCGTTGGTTTTTTTGAGCAAGTGACACTTAAGTGGTATCAAGATGGGTACATGCGATTACAGATGACCCCTGGCAGCAGAAAATAGGCTGAGACATAATTATAGCTCCCTCCGTAGAGCTGTATCTGATGTATTTGACATTGTGTTGGAGAGCTGAAGCTGGGAAGTGGGAAAGGGTCCAATCCCAGCTGTGTTTGCTTTTGGTATCAGCCCAAAAAAGGCATTTAGAGAAGGTGATTTTATCGAATTAACCCCGATAACCTCGCTTTGCACCATTTCTGCAGATACTGTGTGATTTGCAGAGCCAGTTTTCATGTATCATCTCGGGGAAAACTCTTTGGAGAAATGGATTTCTTCATTCAAGCTTCATTCATTCAATGATTTTGTTTAAAATTTTTTGAAGTGAACACATCATCTGACCTATTTCTTCTGGGTTTGTTTAAAGACAGCAGCATGTCCCTGCAGGGCTTCCGTAGGTGCTTACAGGCTGAAGAAAGGAGGGGTTTGATACGTTTAGTGGTAATCCGTAATGCCACCACTTGATGATTCCAAGTAAATACACTCTACAATTTTAAATGAATACGTTTCTGTCCAGTAAAAGTTTTCCTGTGATCCTGCAGCAGGCCTGACCCTCTCTCCGTCTCTCTCGGGGTTTGTTTGTGTTCCGTCTGCTCGCGCCGTGTCTGAGCAGGTTGTTTAATTGCCTGTGACAGAATGACTTGACTCGCGCGGCCCTAACATTCAGCTGCTGCCAGATCGATCAACCGCCGAACGTCTCCAGAGCCCAGATTCATCTTGAGGACGACACTCTGCAGATGTCTCCCTCACAGTGATGTCATGCTTGAGCCGTCTTCTGTATGAATACTCAGACATGCATATGGAGCATGTTCAGAGAGTCTGGAGTGTGGGTGAATGCATGAAAAGGAGTCGAGCGATCACTTTTCTTAACTGCGTTTTAACTGTGAAGCGAGCAGTTCTGATATTTTATTCAGGATACTCTATTTGTTCACTTGGACTTGCAAATTAGTTTGTTGCGTTTGGTGTCACTGTAACCTTCCGTCTGTTTTTGAAGAGCAGTTACAAGAAATCTTCACACCCTACATTAGTTTTCTCAATATAAACTAGATACAGTGGTGAAAGTCAATGTGACCTCCCTCTCTCCAGTTGTAGTTTCATTACACACACCGATGAATAGCTCAATGATTTAATTGGATTATTGCATTGGGAAGTTCACCTGACTTTCCACATCTTTTTTAACTAGAGAAGTTTCGTTGAGGTTAGCTCCATTGGGGATCCAAAGTAGCCCTTGAGAGAACAGTGCCAACCACCTTTAAAATGTGATCATTCATGAGCCTAAAATGTATAAAATAATATAGTAATAATGTCAGACTCAAATGAATACAACACACTGATATCCTTTGAACCATTGAGGGTTCAGTAAGGCTTACCTTGAAGCACATCTGGATTAATGCAAGATCTATTAGTTCATAATGACATAGAAATCCATCTTGCCTCTTTTAAAGCTGTGTGACTCCTGGTGCAGACCAATGATGTGAACTAAACAGGCCCTAAGAAGCACTGGTGGTTGTGTAGGTGGGTTTTTCTTCTGTAACTCTGCTCAATTTAAAAAAAAATCTTATCCAAAGAGTACATGTCACACTGTACGACCCAAACTGTGTGAGTAGAGGAGCTGAGTGTGGCAGCGTCAGCAGGTGTCAGCTTGAGTTGCGTTTTAACAGCAATAGAGTTTGTTAAAAGCCATCAACAGATTTTTTTGTGTCGCAAAGGGTGTGTGTGGCGTTTCTTTAGCTATCCTCCATACCATGGTTCCTACAGGAGGAAGCCACCGTTAAAAAAGTCAGGGTTAGCGTACATACTCTTACAGGATCTGTTCTATCAGAAATATTTCTTCTGTCGTTGATTTGTTTCTCTGATTGGATCAAATGACATGTGATTGCCGGTGATTAGACACCGGTTCATATAATCCGTCATCTGAAAACATCTGCTCCAAATGCTTTCTTTGGTAGGCTTCCTAAATAGTTGGGTGCAACAAACAAGGCTCCAACTGATTTGAATTTAAAGAGCACCTCAAACTTGTAAACAGATTTTTTTTTCTGTTTTATTCTTAGTGTCATTGTCTCTGTCCTATGTCTGACCATGTTAGTTTTTCCTGCTGATAGTTCACCTTTTGGCTTCAAAATGTGTTTGTGGAACATAAACGATGATTGATTGTGGTTCATGACTGTCCTGAATACATTTGCTTTTTGACCATCTCTGGTACTTTCCCTGCTGTTAGCATCAGTTAGGTTTCTAACTATGTCCATATTCCATCTGTCTTTGGTTCCATTGTCCATTCTTTGTCTCCCTGTACTTTTATCTTCCTGGTTTCTTCTTCTCCTCACCCCACTCCTCTCATCCCCTCAGCTCCCCCTCATCCGTCTGTCATCCTCTCATGGTATAATCCAGTGGCCGATTAGTGCGTCTAATCTCCGCTCCTATGGATTCACCATCGTCTGACCACGAAGTGAACTCCCGTCTGCTCACGCTGATGTCCCACAGCTGTGCGCTCCAGCTCAGATTACACCGATTTTTTTTTGTTTACAAAGTGATATAATGCCTCAATGCTGTAATCCGACTTTCACGCCTCACGGTATACCATCGTAGGATCAGCGGCTCGGTGAGATCATGGTGTGATGTGGTGTAAATACCTGTCTTTGTAAAACATTTGAGTCTTTTTGTGCGTTTGTAATTCAGGTGCTATAATCTTCTTTAGGATGGAATAATGCTGGACTGGTTTGCCCATCGGCTGCAGACAGAGGAGCCTATGATTGGCGGTTATAATTAGTGAGTCAGCAGCAGTGGAAGCAGAGCGGACAGACAGACGTTAATTTGCAGATTAGTTATATTTAGCCCCGCTGAACCTTGTCTGCGATTGCTCCAGTGATGGTGGATGTTCTGCTTTTCTGAAGTACTTTCTTCGTCTCCGTCCACACTTATGAATTTTATACACTGTTGTAGAAAGAAAAAAAGTTTTTTTGTCAGGTTAGTGTGGCCTAATGAGGCATTGAAGTGTTCCTTAGTCGACTGCAGAAACCAAATTAGAGAGTAGTTCACTTGGTTTTGATGTCTTTTTGTGCTTTCAGTTTGTAAAAATGGGACCACAATTCCGAAACAGTTGGGACATTGTGTAAAATATAACTACAATGGACTCTGCTCAGATGAATTTAAAGTCTCTGGATGCTGTTCACACATGGCTTCTTCTTTGCTTGTTACAGCTTTAACTCTCATTTGTGGACAGCACAGCTTCCTATGATTTCTGAAGTCTTCCTGATCCATGAAGTGATTTCCAGAACACAATCAAGCCTGTTTTTAATGCAGTGCTGCTAATATCCGTTAATAACTTTGCGTAACTAGTCAAGGTCACTCTGTTTGGCCAAAAAATGCTAATCCCATTTCATTTCATTTCATTTCATCTTCTACCGCTTATCCCACTTTGCGGGTGGCTGGAGCCTATCCCAGCTGCTTTGGGCCTTAGGCGGGGTACACCCTGGACAGGGGCCAGTTCGTCACAGGGCTGACACTTAGACGTACATTGACAGACAACCATTCACTCTCACATTCATCCACTAGGGGCACTTTAGAGTCACCAATTCACCTATACATGCATGTCTTTGGACGGTGGGAGGAAGCCGGAAAGACCAGAGTTAGCCAATGATGTTTGGGTTGGCTACAATCGGCCAACAATGTTTTTTGGGTCGGCCGGGATTCGTACTCACGACCTTCTTGCTGTGAAGCGGGAGCGCTAACCACTCCGCTACCGTGCACCCCTAATCCCATTTCATAATTCCCTAAAATATAATTACACAAAATGTATCCATACCTTGACTTTGCTCTCATGTCTCTCATGTTGATGTTAGAAATTCAGGGTTCTCAAGTTTTCTTGAAACCTTAGTAACCTGAAAATTGAGGAGTAGTCTTGTGTATTGTATGTAATCTGAAAACTAAACTAAAGAACCTATTGGGAATTTTAGGTTTGAGTTTTGGCCCTCTGAGGCTGCTGTAGTTTGTCCTTAGAGTTGGAGGTGGTCATGGCTTCTTATGAACGTAGGATAAACAAAGGAATAGTACTGGGTCTGTTGTAAATTACAGTCTGTCAATGCACAATGAAAAAAACAGTTCTACATTATAAAAAAAATAAATAAATCTTTCATCCCATACCATCATATTTCAGATTGTAAATTATTATACAGTTTTTCACCTCAAAAACCAAAGAACACAACCCTTTATTAATTAATAGTAACACAGTATAATATATGCTTTTAAACTCTTACTGAATAAAACTTTAATTTATTAATGAAGACAAAGCCCTGAGCCTTTTCACAGTGAAGTTGAACTAGTTTGTTTTGATCCTTAATGATAGCATCAACTCTGTGCTATTATAAATACTAAACATGACAAGATATGGTCTTTATTTTGTTTGATTTCCAAAAGCTTGCTTGTTTTTGTTGAAAATCCTTTCATTTTAGCATGTCTTTAATATTTTGTGTTATTCCATTTTTTCTGAGTTAGTGAGCTTTTATACAGACTTCAACAGCGCCTGCCACTTCCCTCAGGGAAAGAAATTCCTCAAGTATCTCTGCCTGCAGCTACCCATCAATATCACATAAGCTTTAGCTCTGTCTGGAACTTTGACTAAACTCGTGATTCTTATGTTAAATCAACTCCTGGAACTCCACTCAACTGCTGGAGTTGTCCTAGGACAGTGGTTTTCAAACATTCTAAAAGTTGAAAATGACAAAGATTGTTGTAAATTCACTGACATTGTAAAGGTCCAGAACATCAGTGTAATGGGTAAGTCACATACAGTAATGCAATTCTCTATATAACAGTAGATCTTTATGTAAAAATAACAGCTATTAAAAAACATACATTACTTTAGAATCTCAGCCTATACCTCATACAAAAATTAAAGTAAATTTTGGCAAAGAAGAACGAATTTTTATGCTTTTTATGACCCAACAATCAGGAAATTGTGAGGGACTATCCATAGGCATTATGCCTATATATTAAAAATATTTATCAATAGAGAATTTAAAACTACATGTTTTAAATGTTGCAAAAAGAAAGATCAAATTGCTTCAAGAGCTTTCATTAACTGTAGAACAACAAATAAAACAACACATTAAACTGCAGTGTTCTGTCACAAAATGCTATTTTTCACTCTTATTTAGAGGAATAATTTTGCTGTTTTAAAATCATTTGCGTAAGATGTCATAGATTGTATTTTATTTATACTTTAGTTGGAAAAAGGATAAACATTTATATTTCACTCCATGTCCTTGCACATTAACATTTTTTTCCCCAAAAATATAACAGCCACCTAAAGCATCTGTAGTCTGTTTTTACCTTTTAAGGCTGCAGTAGTTTGAGTTTTGACCCTCTAAGGCTGCAGTAGTTTGAATTTTGACCCTCTAAGGCTGCAGTAGTTCCAGTTTTGACCCTCTAAGGCTGCAGTAGTTCCAGTTTTGACCCTCTAAGGCTGCAGTAGTTTGAATTTTGACCCTCTAAGGCTGCAGTAGTTCCAGTTTTGACCCTCTAAGGCTGCAGTAGTTCCAGTTTTGACCCTCTAAGGCTGCAGTAGTTTGAGTTTTGACCCCCTAAGGCTGCAGTAGCTTTTTTTCAACAAATACAAAACCCACACAATTTAGGGAATTGCAAATTTTACTACTTTATTAATGTTTTCTATTTTTAAGTGCAAAATAAAATCTGTTAATGGAAACACCAGTCTTGAATATGAAGAAATAACACTACTGCTAGCCAGTTTGCACATATGCTTGAATATTTCCTATTAATAATTGAATAATGAAGCTGTACACTGCAAAGCATTAAAAGTATGTCCTTGTTTCCCAGTTATTGTCAGCCATCTGTCACCTTCATTAGTAACTCGATTGTCTATCCACATGTGATCACACCGACGCAGCCGAGCTCCTCCAGAGTCTAATTAGCATTCTCCTCATCGTTATTGTTTGCCATCATTTGTTTTTGGATGACAAACATCTTCATAACTTCATAACTTCAGTTCATATTCAAGGTTAGAAGCTACTGTACGCCTCAAAGACTCAGCAGGCAGACTTTCTTCTGGTTAGGTTTAAAAGGAAAGCTCTGAGATTTGGAGGGGAATACAAAATGCATGTGGTGCAGCTGGAACCTATCTCCAGTGGATTTATTGTCTGGATGTGGCTGGAAATGAAGTCTGAATGAATGCAGCAATAGAGAATCCCCAGCGTGTCCTTAACCCTAAAAAATATTTAATCCAAGAGTTGTTTTCAAGTCTTGAAAACTGAAATTGAATTATGCATATTTTAATCTGGAAATTTTGTATTAGATCTGTACATCTTCTGTGTGTTTAGTTTGAAACACTGCAAAACCACTACTTGTAAATCCATTGGGAATTTCAGGTTGGGATTTTAAACATCTGAGGTTCCTGTATTTGAAGTTATGATATTTTTGTTTCTAAAGCTGTTGTAGTTTGAGCTTTGATACTTTAGCTTTATGTAGTTTGAGTTTTGAACCTCCAAAGTTGCTGTAGTTTAAAATTTTTGTCTGTGTGACCCTCTGAGGCTGCTGTAGTTTTGGATTTTGACCCTTTAAGGCTGCTGTAGTTTGAGTTTTTGTCCTCTAAGGCTGTTGTCATTTTAGTTTTGACCCTCAGAAGCTGTTGTAGTTCAGGTTTTGACCCACTGAGGCTGCTTTAGTTTGAGTTTTGACCCTTTAAACTGCAGTATTTTAAATAAATGACCCTCTGGGGCTGTTGTAGATTCCATTTTTACCCTATGATGCTTTTGTACTTTATTTTTTACCCTTTATTGTATATTTATGTATGACCTACTAAAGTTGTTGGTTGTGTTTTGGTTCTCTAGTTTGGAAATGTGATGTTTGAGGGCATGTTGTAAATTATAATGAGAAAATTCTGCCCTAAATTATTTAGGAAGTGTTGGAAAATGACCTCGAAAATGATTTCTTTTACAAAGTGGGAACCTTGTAAAGCTTATCCATGGAGCTCTGATAAATGATGCAGTTGTAGATGGTTGCACATATACAACCCTTGTGAACCCATTAACACACTTGCACACCTTTCCAGCTGTTAATTTCACCTGGTTGTGGTGTGTTAACAGTCTCTGACATGACTGGAGGTTGTTAGAGTATGACTTATACTTCATGAGAACAGACTTATCAGTTCCATTGTTCTGATCTCTCAGTTGACCTTTTACTTTTCAAGTTTAAGTTCACCTCTTCCATATATCTTTTTATTTTGACAAAATCTAGACTTTGTATCTTACATTCCTTCGCCTTTACCTTAGTGACTTTGACATTACCTCTTTCACGCTCTGTGTGCTCTAAAAACAATGATATCTCTTAATTTTACACAATTGTTTTTCAAGGAACCCCCAAGACCCCTGGTTTGGACCAATACCAAAAAAGCAAAAACACATTTGTTCATAGACTTTTGTTGCTCAATACTGTTGCCATGTCAGATTACCAACCAAAAAATGGCAATTGAAATCAAAGTAGGGCTTGTGTTCCTTGCTATAATGCACCTACTCTTGAAAAAGTCAGTTTATTAGAGCTTTTACATTTCATAGTACTCAGTAGCTTCCATTATTTGAAAATGTTTCGAATGATTGTGCCGCAAGATATTTCATCCACAACAGTGCTGTTTATGGGTTTGCTGCAATATGTGTCTCAGTTTGTACCTTCAAAAATGTAGCTGATTCTAGTCCAAACCAGATTCATATAATATATGAATTCATATAATAGTGCATGCATTCTCTTTACAGTCGACTTTACAATCAACCAAACAATACACTATGCTTGATATTTGAATAGAACGGTACAAATTGTATGTAAGTTTGTTGTAAATGTGAAATTTAGGTTATTATCCGGCAATGTACCCCTTTTGGCACTTTAGGGGACCATTAACAATTGAGATCTGATTGGTGGAACTTGAAATATAGATTTTAAATAAAATTAGTATTGGTACCTACTTAATTGGCCATTTACAAAGCATTACTCATTACTAAGATAAGCGCCATTAAGTTATAAACATTATAATGAATATCTTATAAGCTCATTCTTTATTAATGAATCTTAACAAAAAATTACATATTTATTAACGCTTTACTATTGCTCAATACTGTGTCATTATTATAAAGTGTTAATAGTAAATTTTCACGTGCCACTTCTGTTGTCAAGAAAACATCAATTTTTCTCAATTTTCTCGTTTAAAGAAATCTATTGTTGGACCTTGTTTACGGCACTGAATTCCTTTTCTTTGTGAAAATAATTGTGTGGACTGCTTTATAGCACAGCGTTCCAAGCTTCCAAGTGCAACCATGAAAAAAACAAACCAAATATGTGCTATTTCCAGAAATTATGCTTATAGAGGGTTTATATCTGTCGTGCAAGCGATTGAAACACGTTCCACCATTTGAAAACAATTACACTTGACTTACTCGCAGTGCAGAAAGGCTCACAGAAGCATGTTGACTCACAGTTCGAAGAATGGGTTTGCTTTTCTGCTTCACTGAACTGCTGAGAACGAGACAGAGATAAACCGCAGTCCTGTTCAGACCTCTCATGCAGCTGAACGAGGGCAAAGAGCTCTATCTCGTCCTCTTCGGCTCATGCTATAGCCATACGAGTGTCTGATTAGCGGCGCACCGAGGTCTGCAGGGGGCACGGGGCATTCACATTCACCTCCAACACACTCCAGACCGCCGGGTGAAAGGAGCGCGAAGATAAGGTGAAAAAGAGCGCTATTATACTCCGACGTCAACACAGAGAGGGGGGAAAAGCGCATGTTGTTGCCGTAGTAACAGAGCGAAGACTTTTAACGAAGAGTCAAATTGGTCAGCCCCAAGGAGCAGAAACACAATGTAGAGGCGAAGAAGTGTTTTGTTGCAGACACGTCTCGCCCGGCTCCCGTCGAGGCTTGTGTGTGCGTTCAACGGATCACACCAAAAGTCAGTTATTTCAGAATATTGACTGTTAACGCGTGGAGGATCAATAATGTCAGGTCTGCACACATAAAAATACTGATAAGCAGCTTTCTCCTATTGATTATGTGGGTTGAGACACTGTTACATTCTGACATTGGACTCGACATAGACGTGAGTAGACGTGGCTTTGACTTGGAGAAATATACCAACACACTGTGAGTATATGTACTGTACAATGCAGCTTTAGTGCCATGAAAAAGTATTTGCCCCCTCCCTGATTTCTTTTTTTTGCACATTTGTCACACGTTTTAAACCATCAAACAAATTTAAATATTATTAACCAGTTAGTTACTTTTTCACTTCTAGGTAGGGTGAGGTAGGTTTGTTTCTTTTGAGTCCTGCAACACAACCACAATCCTACCACTGATTTTTGTGGCACTGCTCCAGAGATGCTTCAGAAAATATGCAAGATAATGGCATGCATTTGTCTATAATACTTCTTACCAGGAATAAATACGACAAGATTTTGCAAAAAGATATTTATATATACGGATATAGTGAATAATGAAAGAGCTATTTTTTTTTCTTAAAAAGCCTTCTATGGACAGGTGTTTAAAATTAGCATGTGTGCTATAACAGTGTATTTTTGTTGTCCATATTAAATAAATAAATAAATAAATAAATACATAAGTAAACAGTACCTTTTTACTTTAGATAAATAGAAGTAAAGTAGACCATTTTCTGTTTATGTTTGCTATTTTCCAGTTATGTTAAGTTACAGTGTTGGGACTGTGGATCTTTACTGGATCTTTCTGTCCATATGTTGAACATGTAGGAATATGTCTTATAGATATGGGTAATACATTTTTGAGCTACTGACTGTTAGAGTAGCTCAGAAGGATCTCACTAACCAAATATTCTGTCACTCACATGACTTCAAGCTCATGTACACAGTCACAAACAGCACACCTTTTACCTATGGAGCAGATGGCCTCACATTTGTTTGTAGAATACTCTGCTATTCATATGGGCCTCAGTACAGCACTCAATATTATCATTTTTCTACGCTCCATGGCTTGTGTCTGGGTCTGCTCCGCTGCTTCTGTCAATATCCCGACAGTGGCATCTCTCTCCGTTTCAGTATTCAGACAGTGAGATCTCCAAGGACCATTAGCCTCCACTCAGTTGCAGATTTTAGGCTTGAGCAAGAGGATTCAGAACAGTCTTATTCGTTGTGAAGGCTCGGTAAAGGCTATTTGTGAGAGCCGGATTCTCTCTGTCAGCGCTCAGTCATCGTGATTGATTCGTTTATTTGAACTCGAGGCACTTTGCTCGGAGGTCTGCTGGCTGCTCCTCTCACCTCAAGTCACACTGCCAAAAGGTGTCAGCGATCAGACCATGTCTTTTTAATGCTTCTTTGCACATTCTAGTTCCGGTGTACTATTTCTTAGGGCCCGGTGTCCATTTAGTGAACCGATTCTAAGTGCTTTTTTTCGAAAAAATGGAAAACATCACCAATGTGGCCAGAGTTTTCAGTGTCATCACCATGGAAACCACCTCAAAAGGACTCTTGAGATGCTGCGCGACCATTGTTTTATCTCTTTTTGTATCGCCCTCAAGGACTGCCTCAGATGTGTGCGACTTTAAATGGAGATGAGTTTTTGGCGCAGGACTTTTTTTGTGTGAACTGAAAAATTGCCCTTCAGCTGCAGAGGCTGGTGAATGTCTAAAGACTCCAATACATCAGTGACAAAGAGGGATGTAAAAAATAGGTGCCTTTTTCAGACGAGGAGACTTGAGCTAACATCTAAGAAAGTGGCAATTTTCAGAGCTGGAATAGAGAAAATGATCTTGTTACACTGGAGCACATTGAAATCTAGCCGTGCATTAGGATGTTCTGAGAGCACTTATTTCCAGAATGACACAGTGCAGGTATAAGTCAAAGGTAAAAAACGTATTGGCATTTTTTTTATTTTTTTTATTTACCCCGGTCTCCTGCATGCTGGACACATGCTCTACCCGAGATACCATGGATGCTCCCCTTTTTTTTTTCCCCTTTTTTTTTTTTTTTTTTTATTTAATACAATTTTCATTAAGGCCTTTGTCCAGGTTACATTGGTGTAAGTGACAAATGATTTAAGACACTTAAATCCTCAGAACAGCAACATCAGCAGCCCTCACCATTATTTTTTGTCCTTACAACAGCAGTGTTCTCCTCATTTGTTTTTGTTTTTTTACTGCAGCAGCACTTGCATTATTTGTTTTTCTGGTTTTGTTTTTTACTGTCGCAGCACTCACCCACCTTTGCTTTAAACAGCAACAACACTTCCCACTTTTTTTCAACAACAGCAGTACTTGTCACTTTTTTTTTTTTTGTTTTTTACTGCATCAGCTGTTGCAGCAGGTTGCAGCAGGCCACACCATCTTTGTTTATTTTACAGCAACAACCCTCATTCCCTTTGTTTGGTTTGAGAGAGCGAGAGCACACTGTACATTTCACTAGCAACACTTTTTTCTTTAATTAATGTAAAACTCTCTAACATATGCTTAAAATTAGAATCTGTAAAACTGCCCATTTCAAAATCTACTTATCAAATATAAATAAATACTTGTATAAATAGGATCTGGCTCTAATAATACACATCTTGTATGTAAATTAGCTCTTTTAAAAACAGATAAATCATCACGTTCATGATTTTGAGTGTTGTTTGTTGTTTCATATAAACATTTGAAGCAAGAATTCAAAAAATGTTAACAAGAAAAGTATTGATCAGGTTCTCAGGTGTGTAAACAGTATTCTTCTGGCATCTGCTGTGAAACCACTTTATTTGAGAGGAATTTTGAAAAAACAAAACAAAATCTGACAATGTCGACACCACGCCTGAGCAGCAGACTGTCATTATCCAGTTTAAAGGTAACACAAAACACCAAACAAATTAAAGATAATTGCTGATGTGGATCACAACAAAGCCTGCCCTGCAAACGTTCTCAGAGAGTCTCAGGAATTCTCACCGCTGTCGATCACAACAAACGTGTCGAGGCAGGGGCTGGAGATAGTGAGATTCTTATGAAAAACTGTGTTGTGTTTGTGAAAGGATTCTCTTTGGGAAACAGTTAGAGCAACAGCAGCAGCAGCATGACTGAACTGCTGTGAGGACAAACTGTAGCCTGCCTCTACACTACCTCCAACCTGCACCTACACAGGTTTATGTGAAGATAATTAGTGCTTAAATTCAAAACAGTGAAAGGTGGTTAATTAAAAGCTTCATCTCAAAGGCAATAAACAGAAACTCATTGTAAAGGGTTTAGTGAAAAACTCAACTGTAGATTCAAGAAAATACCAGAAAAATAAATGATTTCTTGTGTTTCTAATACATTTTTGAATTGTCACAAAAAGAATGCTACATTTTTGCTTTAACAAGTGAATAAAGTTTGAGTGGCTTTACATGGATTTGGGACATAACAGGATGTTTATTTTCTTTCTCTTGCTGGTGTCTTATCTTATTTAAATGTCAGAAACGTAGACAATAGATGTTATGTCTCATATCTTACAGAGGAGTTGTTTTTTTCTCATTACCCTAAATTAATTTGAATAGTATCCAATATTAGTTTTTCTCTTTCTTGATTCTGATCTGATTTTTTGAGTCTTTTGTAAATAAATTGCTCCACCAGAGTTCCTAGGACTCAAAATATGTTCTTTAATGTGGCAGCCGAGGCCTAAACGTTGAGGGAGTTGAGCTTGTGGCTTAAAGTTCACGGTTTCAATTCCAACCACCAATGGGGATGTTGGTGGAGGGGGGTGAATAAGCAGCACTCTCATTCTACCACATATCCACAGCTGAGTGCCCTTGAGCAAGGCACCTAACCCCAACTGCTCCCTGGGCGCCACACGGTGGCTTGGTGTGGTATGTAAATTGGGATCAATAAGGGTTCTTAATTAATCTTAATCTAATGGTTGCCATGGTTGCACAAAAAAAACCCCAAAACATTTCAAACAGAAATCACATTGCAATAGTAGTGTATTGAAAAAAAGCATTTTGAACAGGAGTCAATGGCACAAAAAAATGCTGAAGGTCTTACTTTTTCCTTTAAAAACAGAAAATTCAAAAAACACTAAAAAGTACAGGAGGGTTAAAGCATTAAAAAACTATAAAGTTTACTTACCTTAAACCTGAGGGATTAACATAAGCTTTTTTTTTTTGTAAAATGCCATAGACCCATAAAGCAAGGCTTGTATCTTGTGTATACGACCATTCACTGAAACGTTCATTTTGATTTTGATGGAATGTTGCTTCAGAATCTGCTGCAGGTGTTTTGTTAACTTCAAAATTTATTCACAGTCTACATCCAAAATTACAAATTCCCAGTGACAGTTTTTGGAGTACACCCTTGTTGCTGACACAGTAGAGATGACAGTCATCGTCCCATCAGATTGGAATCGGGGAGAATGCCCTCTTGTCCCTGCACACAGCCCTCCACATGATTGAAAGCTGAAACGGCCGCACGATGACAGACAAAGATCAGCGATGACATGGAACCGAGCCGGGACAATGGCGGCGCGGCGAGAGGGGCAAGAGGATCTGTTCGCCGTCCTCCTTTGACCACCGCGAGGCTGCGTTCAATACCGAGCGCGGAGCGGGCCGCCGATCTCTCAGGGAGCTGGATTACTGCGCTGAAAGAAGCTCTGAAACCGTAGCTGCTCGGAGGGGGCTCGACGCTGAATACAGTCAAAGATGCTGCTGCGCTAAAATGTTATCGCGGCGCTTTCCTCAGGTCACTCGATAGCCTGGTTTAACTGGTCCATGTCTCCTTTGTCCTGATCCGGAGTGAGTGTCTGCTCATCCAAGTGAGTCCACAAGCACCATTTAGTGTGAGACAAGAGTGAGAAACACAGACAGACTGGAAACGTGCCTAACAGTGCAATACCTTTTCAACTTTTTCTTGAAAAAGGTGAATTTCTGTGGGAAGGGGATCTGCATTATGTCAAATATTGTCTGTCGGTTGGTTCCTTTACATAGTTCCTAATGTGATTGAGCCGTATATTATCTTTTTCCATCTCTGTCGGCCACGGAAAAGAGTGTGGGTTGTGGCAAAGTTCCCTGACGTCCACTCGGTGATGCTCTCTGCTCATTTCTTCCACTGTGGAGCTCTTCTTCTTTCTTCCTGCTCTGATCCCTGAAGGACTGTCTTTGACAAACTATGGCCATACCTCTGTAGTTTCCATGGTTTTACAGAGGTCAGCGTATTCACCCACTAATACCTTCATTCTGTGTTGGACGTCTTTGTTTGTGATATGAGATACCTTGATTTGCAAAATATTGTAGTTTAGCAAAATCAGTCAAAAGGATTTTTTTTCAACAAAATAACTTCTTTTCATTTTGAAAAATTAATTAAAGTAGACCATTGACATTATATAAATAGATGCTGCATTGGTGAGTACAAAGGGAGCTATTTTATGGGTAAAATGCACGATAATGTTTTAACGGTTTTACAACTGTGCTACAAAATAATGTCATAACACTCAAACTAAAGTACAACAAAATGGCAAATCTTACTTGTCAAATGTAATTCTCTGAGACTTGCTTTGTATTGTCTTCCATGCTAAGCTGCCCCACACTGCACAGAACTCTGGAGTCTGATTTTCGAGAGACAGCAAGCTCAAAATACAGCTCTGGGTAAAGCTACTTGTTTTTTCTGTCGTGCACCATTAGTGGTTCTATCAGGTTCTGTTTCTACAGATGCCCAGAGTGGACAAACTGAGCACTGCAGGCATGTTTTCATCTTTTTGAGGGCACATTCTAGCATTAAGTTTTGAGTATTTATGAACTAAAATGATACGATACTGATTTGAATAAAAAGACTCCACAAAATGACATACTTTTGAATTCGAAGGTGTTTTTTGATTGACAATGCCACCTTTTGTAATGTCATATGATAAGGATGATGCTTTTAGGGAAAATGGTTACATCACAAACAGCTGGATGTTGAATACTAGTGCAACATCCCAATTTTGATTTTATGACAGATGATGTGCAGACTGTGCTCTACTGCTTCTACAGAGTCTGAGCCTTTTTGTTTCATTAGATCTGGAATAAGCAGTGCATTTTGTGTCTCTGTGCACTGGTTTGTGAACATTATCCTCCAGGTTTTATATTTGTAATTATTTGGCATGCTTTTATCCATAGTTAATCCATTGCTGCATCAGACCTAGATCTCAAAAACGATAAGATTTTGCACGTAACTGATAAACCGTAGAATGAGTGTAGTATTTACAAGTGTAGAGGAGGGAGAAGTGGAGAAAACTCCTGCAGAAGCCAAAAGCCGTCATCAGGAAACCATCTGCTGCTTCCTCTGGCCTGATTTCCATCCAGCTCCATGTGCAAACGCTGTTTCTCTGTGGCTGATATTTGTTTAAAGCTGTCTGTACACAGACGCCGATCTGTCCAGACAAATATTGACCAGTTGGACTCGGATTTGACGACGGATGGGTGGAAAAAAACGGAGGCAAGGATGCATTTTAAAAGGAAAAGTAGCGGGCTAAAGGAATATATTTGAGATGGTAGTGTTCAGAGTTGGAATGTGGGAGGGTACTTACTGGATTCTACCTCCCGGCTCAGATTTGCTCAAAACGAAAGTTGGCAAAATGATAGAACTGGATTTGAAGTGCACATTCTTTTAGCTTTTTTTTTTTTTTTTAAAAATGATACTGTGGGAAAGTGAAGAGAAAATGTAATGTTGTAAATGTATTGATATGATCGAACCTTGGTGGTTTAGAGATGTCAATCGATGTTTCTTATAGACACTTTTATTGTTTGTGCACATTTTGAAAACAGAAGGTAAGTAGATGTGACACATGTTCAATGGACAACGTGGCATTTAGCCTAAACCTGCTAAACGCTATGCGCTGCAAGAATCTTATTCTTAGACAAATATCCAAGCAGGCTTTATTATCAAGGATCTGAATAAATGAGAATTCAAATTGTTTATTGTTTATTTTCAGGGGTGGACAGTCTGAATAAATGGTAGCAGAAATTTTGAAATTCTGAAAGGGTGATAGATGGGTTTTTGTTTGATTTACAGCAGCTTTGGTAAAATAAACATTGCCCTTTTAGACGTAAACCTTACACAAAGTAAGCTGCAGCAAAAATCTGTCACACTGGCAACACAGCAGCCAACAAGTTTTTCTTTTTTGCCACCTCTACATTGTCTTATTTAGTGTTTTAAACTTGCACACTTATTAATTAAGTGGAAGTACAGTTCTTTGTACAAGCAACGTTGTAATTATGTTGCTTTAAAAATATCTACATGTTCAAAAGAGTTTTGGAATGACTGGAAAAACTAGAAATATAAGTAAAAAGCTATGTGAAGTATGTAGTTCCATCTGAATATGGAAAATAACCTACAGGCATTAATGTGTTCTGCCAATAATGGAATATAAATCATATTCACAATTGACTTACAGCTTTACAGTAATTGCAGCAGTGGTTCTCATTTCCATCCAAAAGTAATGCTCCAAACGTGAGCCTGTAACTCTGGATTATTATTATTATTCTGCTGAGTGAGTGCTTCTAAAACTCCACAGGCTCCACACAACTCACCAGAACACGATCTCTCACTTTTGGACTTCATGGCTATCAGTTCAAAAGAGCGCTACGCTGCTCTTTCTGTGCTAACCTCAGGTGAAGTGGGAGGTTTCTACGAATGCGAGGCCTCCGAGTTCCACTTTGTTCCACTCTATATTTCTTTGGCTCGTGTCCTGGAGCCAGCTCATTGTGTACTGTACACTTCTCTACATGCACTACCTGGAGCGAGGTGGTAGTTTCAATGCAAGTAAGGCAAAAACAAGTGTTGTCCTTACTATTTTATGATTCCGTTACATGGGGTGTTTTGGTGTATAACCCAGGGACTGGATCCACAGATTCATAGACCCAGGTTTGTGTCCAGAAATTTACATTATTAACCATTGAGTTAGCATAGAAAAGTGCTTCTGCTATATAAATCGAGTATGCCATACATTTGTGGTACAATTGAACTCCTTTTTATCATTTTTACTCCAAAAGTTTAATTTTAGTGGATTTGTATACTTCTTTGGCAACCTCTATGTGTTTGGTTCCACCACAGAGGTCCAAAACCAAGCAAAAGACAACAACATTTATCCAAATGACTACATGATATGCACATTTTAACAGACTTAACTTCTGCTTTTATTGGTGGAATACTTGTACAGCGATCATTGCTGCTTCCATCAAAACCAGCTTCCATCTATGTCTAGATGTTTATCCCTGAGACTATCCACCTGAGTCTCCTGAAAACTTAACCCTTTCTCCTTGGGCATCTTTCAAAATTTAGCTTTTAATTCACTTACAACAACCTTATATTTTAGCCTTTTTTTCCTTTTTTGTTTTCTGAAAATTGTCATTGGTCACCCTCTGTTTCCCTTCATCTGACACAGGTTAAAAAAGCAGAGTTCTAACTTTGAGAGCATAACTCTTTCTCTTAAATGTCATATTTTGGAGAACATTTTGCAAAGAACAACAGCCGCCCTACTTCCCCAAGTTTCTGGAGAGATGCGTTCACTGCGGGAGGCGACATGGAATCCAAGTCTTCCTTCGTTTACTCACTATCCTATCCTGTTTAATCACTACCACTATTCCCTCCGGTCGTATCATGTTGTCGTGCAGATGGCGAGGCCTCGTACCGAGCTTCTCGCTCCGCGTCCTGTTGCACCGAGCGTTCCTGATCCACATCCTGCACATATTGAGACAAACGGGACAGACGCTGATGATGAGTGGGCTGTTAGCATGTGGAGACAACACCTCAGCTGCTGTCGGTTACATCAGCGTGACAGAACCAACTGGACAGATGCAATGGGTCTAATTTGCCACTAACACCATTTATTGAATGCTTTATTCAGGACTGAAATGAAACGTGCAACAAATGGTGCAGACATTTTTAGAAGTTACTTGGTGAAGCCTAAACTAATCATGGCTTCTTGCTATTTATCGGATGCATGAACTTCCAGTAAGTGGTGGTGGGGAAAAGAAATCCTTTCCAAGTGAATAGTACAAAGTGTGTGGAGTCTGGTCAATGCCACAAATAAATCCAGATAAACACTAACACTTTAGAACAGTCGGCCCCCCCATTACCATAATGAGAAAACATGAGGGGAAAATAGGTAGAGTTGAAACATTAATCTAGCTGTTAAAATAACTCAAAAACAACTGAAATAATTAATTAATAATT
>JAWCTZ010001147.1:0-23697 GCA_036850595.1 Rhyacichthys aspro | reverse complement strand
GTTTTCTATGGATTTGAACAGGTTTTAGATCGCTCTAACAGGGCTAACAGGAATCATCTGAAAAAATGAGACCTTAAGACGTGATCTAGTCTTTATAATGAAGGATTTTAATAGATGAGAATGATCAGCCCTTTCAGCACTTTGATTTAATGTGACGTATTAGTATTTTGTGGTGAAAAACAACCGGTTTGACTTTTTTTTAATAAAAGAAGCAGGAAAGGTTGCTGCTGTTGGAGGAGAGTGGAGTCTCTTCTACAGAAAGTCACTAACACAGCTGTCAAAATGTAAAAAGTCCTTTGAAGCATTTTTATAAAACCAAGAGAAAACAAAAAGGATGAATCAAAAAGCTCATATGCAGACGATAGACATAATTAAAATACATTATGGAGAGTAACCTCAATGAGAAACTAATTCAGAGACGTGAATATTAAAACGACACGTCTTAATTCTTTAAAGCGGACAACTTTAAGGTGAAAACACATGGACTTCAATCAGAGTAATGTTCTGAGGAGAAAACGTAATGGAAACTGCGTCTGGTTTGATTAAAAAGGTGAGCATCAGAGACAATAACAAGGAACAAAAAGCACAGGAATAAAAGGAGTAATTATAACCGAGATGAGAAAGTTAGGAGTTGATATCCTTAAAAAATACTCATATATATTTCACATTGCATTGGCTCACACTGTTTGAAACTGTATAAGACCATTGATTCAGGGCCAGGTTAGAGACAATAAAAAGGTCATGTGACAACTTTGATTTTTGGGAATATCTCTCATTAATAACCTGTCCCTCTTACGCCCAGTTGGTTTATTCACGAGAAACGAAGGACTGTACTCTGCTCCAAACAGAGATTTACCTACAAACAAAGGGAAAAGATAAATTCCCAGCATGCACCACGATTTGAACAGGTTTTAGAAGGATTTGAGAAGGTTTTAGTTGGTTCTGAACAGGTTTTAGAAGGATATAAGATGGTTTTAATTGGATTTGAACAGGTTTTAGTTGGACATGAACAGGTTTTTGTTTATTCAGGGCTGTACTCTGCTCCAAACAGAGATTTAAGGGACCACACCTAAAAACAAAGGGAAAAGATTAATTCCCAGCATGCACCGCGGCTGAGAAAGAGAGGTGCAAAAAATGGAAATAAAATCAGCAAAATTAAACATTTTAAATCACAACAATCCTGTTTCTGATAAATCTGTTTGTTAGCGTCACATTCTCACAGTCTCGTATTTACAGAACTTTTAAACTTTTTATTTATTTATTTAATGCATAACGCTGCTGTTTGTTTTTGTTTTTGTGTCTTGTGTCTGAAGCAGAGACTGACACTGTTCAGAGCAAGACTCAAGTCAAAATACTCACAAAAAAACGTTTAATTCACTGTAATATCATGACGTTTACCCACGGATTATTAGAAATTAACGTAATATTATATTATATTATATTATACACTATAGTCTCAATCAATATGCAATTTCACTTTCAGTTTTTCAGTTTCAGTTTTTACCATACTTTTTAACTTACTTATGTATAGTTTATTTTAGTTTATCTTGTATTTGAATAGTTTTAATTTAATTTTTGTTCTGGTCACTTTGATCTGCTCTTAATGTTCTTATTCTTATTATTTTTATTAATATATTATAAAGTAAACGAGACTATATTAGAATAACTTTAATATTTTTAGTTATATTATGTTGGGGAATTTATAAATATTATAGGCTATGATGTATTTTAAAGCCCTTATATTATTATAGATGTTATTATTCATCCATGTTTCTACAGCTGCAGTGGTGTCCCATTTAGGGTATAATCATAGGACATTTAAAGACAAGGGGTAGGGCTAAAGCTAAAGTTCCCATCAATATTTAAAGAAATAAGCATAAAAACAGTGTTGTGTTTAAAGTTGTCTATATGGAGTCATAATAAACATGTCTAACACCAGTATTAACCAAAATATATAACACTTATCACAATGGGACAAAGGTAAAACTCTGATTTAAAACCAAGAGCGTAACGACAGAAGAACGTGCCGCTGTTTTTCAATAAAAGTCAGCGTTAGCCCTGAATATTTGGCGTCTAATTTCTCGGTCTAATCCAACACCCCGACATCCTTCATTTGAGGACTGAAGCTCATCACTGCGGCGAGAACACAGCCAAGGTGTTAAATTACAACAACAAACCGGCTGGGACCGTCTTTCACACCTCGTCCCATCACACTAACAACCTCCGAAATATACAAATGTGCAGAAGCCGGCTCCGTTTGTGCCAATCACAGACGGCGGGTCGAGAGCGTGTTCCTGGATGTCACCACGACCGGCTGGAAATGTCAAAATATACGTAAAAGAGACTCAATTATTAACAACAAAAAGAAGATTAGAAGCATAACAGGGAATTAGTTGAGAATAAACGGACTAATGTTGACTAAAAGGCTTTATATTTGTAATAGAATATGAGTTAAAGCCCAATCTCGATGACTTTATCTTGTTTAACATAAAGAAAAAGTGGAAAAGCAGCTTTAATACAAACAGAGAAAACATAAAAACACACTGTATCCCGACTCCTTTTATCCAATGAGAAGAGAGAACTGCTTATACAGGGTTTGGGGCATTAAAGCAGTAGTATACGGATATTTTAAAGTCCGTTTTAATGCGTTACATGTGGACAAACTATTACTAGAGACAGACAGCAGCTGAGACAGGTTTAGGCACACTCAGTTTTTACTTCAATCCAAACCCTTTCAGTCTATGCTTCTGATTTAGTTCAATTATTGTGTTGTATTTTACTTTCAATGACCGGAATAAACAGATAAACTGATCTATGTTCCTTCTGTAGAAGTAGAAAATCGGTCAAAATGAGATTTCTAAGGAGCACAGCAGGTTTGGGTCAGTTCCATTTGAAGCCGTATTTATCAGCTGAAGATTTTAGTTTAGTTAATATTATATTTAGTCCAGAAAATGATGTTTTCCTGTTTGGCTCCATCCATTTTAGCCACTGATAACTCCGTGTTTACAATGGATCTGTTGTGGCACCGTCACATACAACAAAAGCGAGTTTTTTTTACCTCTTTATGCAAATTTACAGATACTTTTCGAAGGCAAGCAACTCTTTTTTTCCGTTTGTTTTGTCTGCGACACGTTTAAATTCAGATGGAACAGACTCGTGTTAGAGCTGCCTTCTCCATTATTTTGTTTTTTTGTACATAATATTGTTTCCCGTCTACTACTTATTGTCTATTTTTAATCCAAATGCACAAATACTGATTGATTTTCGTTTCTAACACATCTTTTAAAGTCATCTTACTTCCTTCACGGTTTCCTAAGATCACAGATTCTCATGTTGCGCTACGTTTACTTTACCGCCGCCGTCATTAAAACCACACTGTCCCGACTTGTTGATTGTTTGTTGATCACGAGTCTGTAAATGTCAGTCCTCGCTGCCTCCGTACGGCGCCAAAGTGTAAATAAAAAATGTGCGAAAACAATAATTGATCTCACGGGTCAAGGTACGAGCGGCTGACTTCAGACGGCTGTCAGAGGACGACGCTTTAAAGGCCAATGAATGTGATTTTTCGTGGCCCATAGCGCACAATGACCCTAATATATCTGCGGGGGCCTGACAGAGCGGCTGATCGATACCGATGGCTCAATGATTACTGGACCGGGCCGCGCACTTCAAGGCTCTTCGGAGGAAAAGTCTCCCGCTGTTGACAGGTCACGACGGGTCACGGATGATTTAACGTCTCGGTGTAAAGTAAATAAACCCTCACCTCGAAAAACATTTACAGATGGAAAAAGTTTTTCACAAAATGGGAGCGAAAACGGTCTCGGCACAAACTTATATGAATCTGAAACTCTTGTTCTGTGTCAATAAAGTTTAAATCAACAGCTTAAGCTTATTTTACTATTGCAGCCTGGTATTTTTCTATTTCGTACAAAGAATTAGAATTATCTCTGGATTTTAGTTGGATTTTTTGAGAGTTTGGAGTTACAGCTGAAAAGTTGCACCAGTTTTGAGGAAAAAACTCACTTAATACAACTTTTATTTCAGCATTTAGCATGTTTTCTTTTGGAATATGAATGTAAGCTATAAAACAAAAGAAAGATTTCAGTTTTTAGGGGTTTTTTTTTCACTTCCTGAGTGACATTATCTATCATCTCATCAACAAACTGTAGCAGCAGTAGTAGTACTAGTAATAGTGTACTATAGTAGTATCTGTTGTAGTTAATGACAACTGAGGTGTGTTTTAAAAGTATGCTTCAAAGCTCTTGATTAAAAATACTCATTACCAACATTTATTCATGTTTAATTTGCTGCTGTTTCTCTATTTTTATCTTTTTTGAGCTGTTTCTCTGTAAAATAAGACGTATTTCCAACAGAATAACCCATTTCCTTGGTTTATTTCCTTGTTCCTTCGTTGTTGACATCAGTGTCGACCAATGGGAGCGCTCCTTTTTACCTGAAGTGAGCTGTGATTGGACAAAATCCTGCTGTGGACTGATCATTCTCATCTATTAAAATCCTTCATTATAAAGACTAGATCACGTCTTAAGGTCTCATTTATTCAGATGATTCCTGTTACAATAAACTTGAGAAGATTACACTGAAAAACTAAATGAAACAGTAAAATAATAATAATAAAAAAACTGCAGTGTTACATTTATCTATTATTATACAGTTCATTTTGATAAAGCTCCATGTTAAGCTCTTACACAGGCTTCAGAAAAGGAGTTTGTTTGAATTCCCCTCAAATATTATAACAGAATCATCATAAGTAACTCAATGCTGACCAGACGGGACATATATCTGCGGGTTGTGTCCACAGTGAAGACGTATTCTTCTGGATTATCGTCCTGGAGCGTCGTGAGGAGCCTCGGTATCAGGCCTGAGGGACTGAGTTGTGTGTGTGGAGCCTGAGAGGTCCCCACTGAGCCGTAATCTGATCAGTGTTGTGAAAACAATTGTGATAATTCTGCAGAATGAGACTCAGGAAGCCCCCCGTCGACTGTAACGTCTCAAACCGATCGCACCCAGGCTTCGGCTAATGACCCGACTTATGACTGGCGCTGGCTCCAAATGGGCCTGAATAGTACTTAAGGGAGCCTTTAATATCGAATGTGAACGTGGGGTAATTAGCTACAGTAAAAGGCTGAGCAGTGTACAGTTGTTTTGTTTCACTGTGAGCAGCTCTGACTGGAAGAATAGAGTCTGTGGAGATCTTCAGACGCTGTTTAATGAAAGTGAACGTTTCATTGGTGAGAATACACTGTGTCCGAGTACTTCAAATACTACCAAGTACACATATCAGTACCACATAATTATAAAGAATTTAAGCCAATATAAGACAAACTTTATGATCCCTGAGGAGAATATAAAGACATACAAATAATTTCCAGGACTTTATTTTGTTTTTTTGTCCTGGTCTCAGCCCCAACAACAGCGTAGTAACCTTTCCTGCTTCTTTTATGTAAAAAAAAAGGTAAAACTGGACCAATTTCTCACCACAAAATACTAATACGTTACATTAAATCGAAGTTTAGAGCTGATCTGAAACTTTTATTTTTGGAGTTTATCGTTGTAGACTGTAATGATCCTGTAATTATCTCTGTCTGCGTCAAAGCAACATTTATACGCATTTTTATCTTTTTTGAGCTGTTTCTCTGTAAAATAAGACGTATTTCCAACAGAATAACCCATTTCCTTGGTTTATTTCCTTGTTCCTTCGTTGTTGACATCAGTGTCGACCAATGGGAGCGCTCCTCTTTACCTGAAGTGAGCTGTGATTGGACAAAATCCTGCTGTGGACTGATCATTCTCATCTATTAAAATCCTTAATTATAAAGACTAGATCACGTCTTAAGGTCTCATTTTTTCAGATGATTCCTGTTACAATAAACTTTAGGAGATTCAACAGAAAAACTAAATGAAACTGGAAAAAAAAACAGGAAATGGACTTTTAATGTTTTGAGATTCTCAGTTTGTCCACTCTGGGCATTGGTAGACACAGGAAGTAGCCCCTTTTCTAGGATTTGTCTCCGTTCTGTTTGGATAAAAAGCAAGGCCTCCATTATTTTAACCTTCTGACTTGTGTTAGAGCGAGTCTGCTCTTCTTCGTGGGTTTATTTGCAATCACGACGTCTGCTTATCTGTGACGGCCGCTCTCCTAAACCTCAGATGGCGTGTGCTCAAGAGCTAATACCAGCAAATCATAGTGTGGACGACGCTGCCCCAAATCACTCTCTGCAAATTTGAATGAATAAAACATGGCCTCTCCTTCGACGAGTCTTAAGTGATGAGAGGTCACGGCTAATGTTAAAGGTCACCGCCGTCCGTTCGCTCCCATTGGTCGGATCTACTCTTTAGAAAACAATCGTACGTGTGGGATCGATACCGATAGCAAACAGCGGCGGTATCATGACGACAATTACAGGTTTGGAGCGCGGCTCGTATTCAGCGGGCCGTCCAGGTGCGTTTGGCAGCGGCCGACGCGGACGACAGCGTGATTTCAGCTGTAAATACTGACAGCTAGACTATAATTTTCATTACTGAAGAGTCTGGCTGTGGGTTACACGGCTGCATCCAGCAATTTGTCCACGGCTCAGACACAGTATTTCTCTGTGTTTCTGAGAAAAGACTGTCATATTTCATATAAACCGTGCCGCACCATCATCAAGACACCTATAATACACTGACAGCTCCTGATATCAAGTTAAAGACACATTAAAAGAACATTTCAGTAAATTATATTTTACAGACCAGACCTGTAACTTAGTTTTTTCGTTTTAGGGAACTTTTTTTTCACTTTGCTTGCTTTTTGTGTTTGTGTCGCTAAAGCTAGACCTCCATATCAATGTTCACATGCACAACAGATATAAATGAAGGTCCATTTTTGGTTAAAACAGTGTGACCTGCTGTAAAAATGATGTGGAAAGTAACTATTGGTGTGCATGTGAATACAACAGTACGAGTAAAGGTCCATTTTTGGGTTAATACTCTAAAGAAATATAAGTTCTCTGCATAAATACAGCAGTTAACAGCACATTCTGAATAAACTAGTCACATATATTTGCAGTGATAACATTCAGTGCAAGTTTCAAACAAGTTTAAAAATATGTAAATGTCTTATTTTCAGGTTTTGAGTCAGACAGCACAATGTAATGCAAGGAAAAAAACACAAAAAGCAGTGTTTAGAGCGATACTTCCTGCTCTGTAACCGACAAAAACACATCTTTTAGGTCTTTTTTTAGTTTAGTTTTTTTTTAATGCCATATATTTGTATAAGAGTTAAGTCTCATTTATATCCTGATCAAGCATTCTGTTTTGATAAAGTCACCTTTTCTGCAGTTCAGGATTAATTTTCGTTATAGTTTTTGTCAACAACATATTTTTGCGAACAAAAAACAAAACAAAAACGAAATAAAAAGTAAATAATGAGAACAGAAACTCTGACTAAATGTATCGTCACTTTCATCGACGAATAAAACTAAAAGAAAATGAACAGACGGAGACAAAATCCAATCAAAAGGAGGAGAAGACGGAAAAAGAGAACGGCTTTAACATTATTTAGACATTATTACTGAAGAAAAACAAAATATACGCAAAAAAAAACTTTGAAAATGCATTACTTCATATTTTAGTGAATTTATTGTAGATATACTAAATTATGACAAAAACTAGACTGCATTTTAGTCAGAATTAACACTGCTTTTCTGTTGGTTTATCTGCCTCTGCACGAACTCAATGCATTTACTAATACGTGGCTTTAATAGTGAACTCTTGTGAGTGTTTCCAGTCATTAATATTATTCCTAATTTACAGCATAAAGGTTAACAGTCAATAAATCCATGTGGGAGCAATAGCTTTTCTCTTTCCTCACAAAAGAAAAGTAGGAAGGAAACAACAAAACAACAAAACTGAGCTAAAAACACTGATAAGGCTGCTGTAGATTTAAATTAAGCTGAAATTGCTGCTAGTTTTGACCTGCTCCACTGTTTGAACAAAGGATACTAAAAAAAGATCCACTTTTTTGTGTGTTTCTGACTCAACATTGATGTTTAATTAAATATAAAGCTATTAAACACTTATTCCGTCAAAAATACATCACTTCTTCTTGTGTATTCCTTGCAGCGTATAATAAAATCTCCAAAGAAATGGGTTGGTACTTTTCTTTTTCACATTTCACGTTTACATTAACCACATTTAAGAAAGTAAAATAGGATAACTTCTACTAAAACGTGGATAAAGTTGAGCTTCTAAACGCACCGTGAGGATAAACAGCCCAATGTGACAATCCTTTAAGAGCAACAGACACCGAACTCTCGACAAGGCCCTGCTTCTTTTTTTTTCAGCCTTTTTTTCTCCGAAGATCACAGAATATGAATAATACGAGTTGAAGGCACCTTTCTCAGCGAGCCGCGGAGATTAAAAACGGCAGAACGTCTTTAAGAAGCTGAGGTTCGGTGATAAAACATGACGCTGTGAGGTTTGAGGAGAAGGCGGGCGAAGCAGTCAGAAGGAAACACACGGACTTTGGCAAAATGTGGCCTCAACTCGACGTTCTGGGCCGGGTTAGACCTTTCTCAAGCTGCTGGTAAGCCTTCAATTAAACGACGGCTACCTTTTTCAAGTCTCTAATCCTCTTACAGTTTGGAAGCCTTGCCTTTTGCCATGAGAAAAGTCCACAGACTCACAGAGACACACAGAAGCTCAGGGTTCAACCTCAGCCCTGCCGCCGGTACCGCCTTAAGTCGACAAAAGAGCCGCCTCTCGTCACGGCCCGGAGGGACAGTCGACGAAGAGGAGGAAAAAGAAAAAAAACAGATGTGAAGGACGTACGGAGCGTAGATCATGAGCAGAGTTGTGTGATAAATGCAACATGTTAAGAAGGTGTGTTTGTTTAAGCCACACCTGTCAAAGCCAAGGCCCAGGGGCTGAATACGGTCGTTGTAATGTGAAAGTGGGCCTCCAGTTCTTTTAGAAGGTGATGTATTTGGTACTAGGTTTTAACGGGATTTAAAAAGGTTTTTGATGGATTTGAATCAGATGATTTTATTTGTTCATGAAATCTTAAGCCAGTTTTAGGTACTAAAATATATAGAATCTGTTCAAATCCAAATAAAACCTGTTCAAATTCAAGTAAAACCTTCTCTAATCAAAATAAAACCTGCTCAAATCCATCTAAAACTAGTTAATCCACTAAAACTTTTCAAATTGAAAACAGTTCAAATTCAACTAAAACCAGTTCAAATCCAAATAAAACCAGTTCAAATTCAATTAAAACCAGTTCAAATCCATAAAAACAGTTCAAATCCAAACCTCTCTTATCAAAATAAAACCTCTCAAATCCCTAAAATCTCAACTAAAACCTGTTCAAATCCAAATAAAACCTGTTCAAATCCAATTAAAACCAGTTCAAATCCATCAAAACCTATTCAAATCCAACAAAAATATGTTCAAATCCAACTAAAACCTGTTCAAATCAACTTAAACCTGTTCAAATCCATCAAAACCTGTTCAAATCCATCTAAAACTAGTTCAAATCCTTCTAACCTTTCCCATGTAACCTTCAAATCCATCTAAAACCTATTCAAACCATCTAAAACCTGTTCAAATCCAACTAAAATATGTTCAAATCCACATAAAATCAGATGAAATCCATGTAAAACGTGTTCAAACCCATCTTAAACCTGTTCAAATCCATCTGAATCCCTTTTCCATAAAATGAGGAAATGAATGTTAAGGATAACTTATAAAAAATAAGTGTAAAAGTGAAAAATATCAGGGCATTAATGCAGCTGTACATGGAAACCTATATTATCTATAAGTAGCCATCAAAATCAGACATTATTTAACTGTGTGTACATTATTTTTGGGTAAAGTACACAGTGAACTCATTATAAAACTCATATTCGCTTGTTGTTTTCCTTCATTACTGTGATTGAATATAAATTACACTGATATAGTTGTTCTCTCCTCTTTTCTCTGATGTTGCAGTTGTTTTTACTTTCTTCACGTTGTTGTCTCGAACCTGAAGAACATTGCTCTGTAAACACCGTTGACGGCAGCACAATCAAATGGGCGACACTTCCAATTGCTCAAAGTGCACTTCATTTGAGAATGGGAGGAAATTGGACCGGGTCTTATTTAGCAAAAAAAAAAGAGGAGGAAATGTGCTTTTCTTAAGGTAATTTTGTGTTTTCTTCTCTAAATTGCTGCAGGGTTTAAAGGGTGGGATCTCGGGTGATTTTAGGCGAAGTACAGCAAGAAACAGGGAACAAACTTTTGAGTCAGGAGGATTTTTAGAGGTTTGTACGTTTATAATTAAGAGATCAGCTGTTTATATAGCTTTAATACTTTACAAACACTCAAACAAAATAAACTAATGAGCTTTACAGTGTTATTTGTTCATTTGATCGTTGTCGTTCTTCTTCTTCTCTTCTCTGTCCACATGCTACCGTCTAATAAAAGTTAAAATAAATATATCTTCAACAAGAGCTAAAGACTCAGGAGTATGGATCGGGAAAAGGGAAAAAAACTTACTCCAAAAAGCAACCTGTTCCACTTTGAAAAGCCTCAGAGCGGTCCACTTTCCAAAAGGTGGAGCTAAACACTGCCGTCTGTTGATTGGTCGATAGATAATCCTGATTTACTTCATTAACTAGTGTTTATTTGCAAAATCTGTTTTCAGCATCAGCTTTAGATTTGTATTTGTTCATGAAACCTTAAGCCAGTTTTTGGTACGAATGTAAATATAATCTGTTCAAATCCATCAAAAACATGTTCAAATTCAATTAAAATCTGCTAAAATCCAAATAAAACCAGTTCAAATCCATTTGAAACCTGTTGATATTAATTTAAAATATGTTCAAATTCATATAAAACCACCAGTTCAAATCTTTCTGTAACCAGTTGAAACTGATATAAAACCAGTTCAAATTTAACTAAAACATGTTAGAATCTGTATAAAACCACAAATAAATCTTTTTTTCACAATAAATATAAGTAAAAAAAAAAAAAAAAAAAAAAAAAAAAAACCAAAAAAAAAAAAAAAAAATTTGGGAAAAAATAAAAAAAAATGTTATATTTTTAAAAAAACCAGTTCAAATCCATATAAAACCAGTTGAATCTGATATAAAACCAGTTCAAATCCATATAAAACCAGTTGAAACTGATATAAAACCAGTTCAAATTTAACTAAAACATGTTAGAATCTGTATAAAACCATTTAAAAATCCATCTGTCACCAGTTAAATCTGATATGAAACCAGTTCAAATCCAAATAAAACCAGAACAAATCCATATAAAACCTGTTGAAATCCATATAAAACGAGTTGATATCTATATAAAACCAGTTCAAATCCATCTGTCACCAGTTGAATCTGATATAAAACCAGTTCAAATCCATATAAAACCAGTTGAAACTGATATAAAACCAGTTCAAATCCATATAAAACCAGTTGAATCTGATATAAAACCAGTTCAAATCCATATAAAACCAGTTAAATCTGATATAAAACCAGTTCAAATCCATATAAAACCAGTTGAATCTGATATAAAACCAGTTCAAATCCATATAAAACCAGTTGAATCTGATATAAAACCAGTTCAAATCCATCTGTCACCAGTTGAATCTGATATAAAACCAGTTCAAATCCATATAAAACCAGTTGAAACTGATATAAAACCAGTTCAAATCCATATAAAACCAGTTGAATCTGATATAAAACCAGTTCAAATCCATATAAAACCAGTTGAATCTGATATAAAACCAGTTCAAATCCATATAAAACCAGTTGAATCTGATATAAAACCAGTTCAAATCCATATAAAACCAGTTGAAACTGATATAAAACCAGTTCAAATCCATATAAAACCAGTTGAATCTGATATAAAACCAGTTCAAATCCAAATAAAACCAGTTGATATCCATATAAAACATGTTCAAATTTAACTAAAACATGTTAAAATCCATATAAAACTAGTTCAAATCCAAATAAAACCAGAACAAATCCATATAAAACCAGTTGAAATCCATCTAAAACCTGTTCACATCCATCTAAACCCACTTCTTGAATTTGCTCCACTAATTCTTTGTGAAAATCTTCAATCTATTTTCATCCATTACTAATTTGCAGCGACTAAAACACTCCAAATACAACTTTATAAACTCCAAAGTCTCCAAAGAAACAGCTCAGTCCAACATTCCTCTTTAAACCGTCCTGTTTACGACTGTTCTTTTATGACACTAACATTTACACCTCTCTCTTTTACCCCCTCTCGTACGTATACGCTCTAATTATAACCCCGTCCGGTGGCCTTGTTTCTGGAGGACAGCTGCCCCTCTCGCTCCGGTCGATTCGGACGGAGCTCAGACTCGTGGAAAAAGAGGGGTGTTCCCGAACGTTCCGTATCGACCGGTGTCAGGAGAAACCCGCGGAACAGTCAGAGCCGTGAGCAATTAACGCCGCGGCCCTCCTCCGCCTCGGTCCGCCCCCTTTATCTGCACCGGGCAATTAAAATCTATTGTAATGGGTTTATTGACACCGTAAATATGCGTCTGAATTGGAAATACGTGGAGAGTCCATGCTTGTTAGAGAATACACAGAGCAGGGGTTTGTTTGTGGGAAATGTAATCAGACTCAGATAAGAGAAAGTGTAAATGGTGAAGGAGACTCATACATAAACATAATAATAATAATAATAATAATAATACGTGCAAACATTTTAACAATTAAAAACGTGGCGTCTGCACAAATTAAATGTTGTTTTGTGGAATTGTTTACATTATACAGATACTTATAGATGGTCCATTATTATATTATTATCAGGTACATTGTGTAAAACCTTAGAATAGTGTTTAAAATGGATTAAATAACACAATAATAGACGTTTAAAGCTTCAAAATTGGGAGGATTTTACACCTAAAGCTGAACTAAAACTGGATTTATGTATGAAGAACAGTGGATTTTATATGTTTAATAAACAATTGCTTAATTTCATACATTCATACATTATACGTTTCATATTTATTTGTTAAATGCATATTATACAAACTCAGAAAACGTGTATTTCTTTTGTCAAATGCATTGAAAGGTAACATCAGAATCTTAAAAAGTGAAGAGAAGCTCATTCATTCATTTTTTTTGTCTTTACACAATTTTCTGTAATTCTTTTATTTTATTCACTATTTATTAACGTAAATAAGATTAATCATTTATCTATTTCCACTGGATTTTTCTTCCAGCCTGGTGTTCCTAATCCAGATCCAACAGGACAACTTCATCCACAAAAAGCAGGAAATTGAAATTTTGGATTGGATTTAATTTTTTAAATGTGGTTCATTTTCTAAACAGAAAGTAACTGGTTGTTCTAAGTAAGTTCTGTTTGAGGATGTTCTTGAGGAAAAGGGGAAAAATGACGCTGCAAATCCAGAAGTGTCTTTAAAAAGCCTTTATTATAATGGATTAATCAACATTAAAGCAACTCTGTGTAGCTTTTCTCCAGCAGAGGGCGCCGGCAGCCATCTTTATTCACAAGTACAGACGTTTAATTCATAAAGTTTGGAAAAAAAAGCATGTCTTCCAAACTTTCCAAACGTCTGATTCTCCTGATCTCAGTCTAAGAACCATTAAAATGAGAGAGAATATAGATTTTTGGGCTAAAAGTTACACGGTGCTACTTTAAAAAGCCTATAAAGCCATGCTCTGTGAGTCCTGTTGTGGGTTTGTTAAATACACTTCCAGTGCCTGAGTAACCCTCTTGATTTGTGTGGTTCAGTGTCTGTTTAAGGGCCATATCCTCCTGATGTCAAATGCTAATAGAAAATAGACAAAAATATCTTGATCTGTGCCACTCTTGCTTCTGAGAAATGCTCCATATTTTGGTTTAGACTTTAGTTCTGATCAGTTCTGTGGTTTTTATAAATGAAGAACAGTAAGTAAATCCCTTCTATTCAACACACACTTTCACTCTTATTTAATAAAGTTGTAGAAACCTTGTTAATTGTTATAAACCAAACCATGGCTCCTTTCTGCTGAACCCCTTTTACTAAATATCCTTTAAATTCATTGTCTTTTCTTCTTTAGAGTTGAGCTTTTTGCACTTTTTTTTGTTGTTTAACCTCTCAAAGTCATAACACAATTACTTTTACTTTACTTTTTTAACTTTCTCTTTATGCCGCAGCTTTTTGGAAACGCAGCAAACTCTCGAAGACGACTGTCACGAGTCACAATCTCCGGGTTTGATTTAAAATACGCTCACGGCCGTGCGGATGCTAATGAAAATAAGGTTTGTGTAATGACCAATCACAGAGCGCAGAAAAAGGGAGCTCTATTATCTGTCAATATCGGCGAGCCCCTCCGAACGGCGAGCGCGGCTGGAACATTGTGATTTACTGTCCAATTTTCAACAACCTCTGTATCCGTTTCAATCAAATCTCCGATATTAACGCCGGGCAATAATTTCTGGTGCTTTATTACAAACGTGGCCCTCCCATTCGATAAATCAGCCGCTGAAAGACGGTGTAATTCACAGCTGAAATCAGGCATGTCTTATCTCGGCTAAATCACAGGCAAAATGAAACATTATTTTAGCTTTATGTTCCTTTGTGAAGAGAGACTCTGACGTTTAGACGCAGCGTTCCTCTTTAACTTTAGGACTCGGCTCAAGCTGGTGCTACTTGTTCCTCGGAAAACAAGACGTTTATCGGCTTTGAACGGATCTGAAGCTAAAATGGAGAGAATAAGGTGGACTTAGTCTTTTTAGTTTTAGTAAATTGTTCACATATGCTTTTCCCTTGATCCATGCTTCGTCCTTTTTAAAGATTTTAAAGATGTATTCTAAAAAACTTATTGCTGTCCCTGTTTTTTTTACATTGTGGTCGTCGAGGGCAAATACTTTTTCACAGCTCTGTATGTTGGAGGAAAAACTGACGTGTTGCTTTAAGCTGATAATTCGACGAGTCAAAAACGAGTCAATTAATACGTTTAACGGCACATATCTCTGGTAACAACATAAACAGTAAAGCAGCCATCGTGTTTTTGGATTGATATTAAATGTGTGAGCTTGAATAGTCGACAGATGGGGATTTTTATTCTGACAGGAGTTCAACCTCATGTCAACACAAATTAAAACTAAAATAAATATATATTTTAAACATTTTCACAGCTGAGAGACCGTCGATAACTGAACTGCATCAAAAGATCTTCAAACTGATTCCTCTTTATTCACTTTTTCCAGTTTGATCTAATTAATCAAATTAAAACCCTTTTATTCATTAGCGCTCAGAGTAAATGTGGCTTTAGACAAAAGCTGAATTAACTTCATTAAGTGTAATGGCTTTGCAGACTAATGGTGCATTTGAGTGTTCCTCATCAACTCAGAGATTTCTGAGTTTACCACCAGAAAGTTGTCCTCGAACACACCATAAAGTGTGGAATAACCAGCGTCAAACTCAAATACAATTTAATCAAACGATGGCCAGTGGGCAGAGCCTGAATGTACTGGACACTTTTACATTTGTTTTTCCAACTCGTGATGGGTTTTATAGTTTACTGCAATCATCAAATAACACAGAAAGTTCATTTTCAGTGTTGATTGTCTTATATCTTCAGTATTTATGGCAGAATATGCAGACAGTAAAATAAAAATGATAAAAAAAATTAAATGTGACAATATTTAATCCAGAATTTAACACTGTTCAAAGAAAATTAAGAATATTAGGGACTGAGATCGAGTGAAGGTGTTTTCTTTGTTAAATCTTAATCCATTTCCAAAAGATGTTTGAGTTCTGTCGACGACCGGTGCGTAGCTCGAGGAATATCTATCCCTGAAGAAATAAAACAAAAACTCCCAAATCCTGTCTGTCTTCATTTATAAAACAAAGTCTGGGTTCTTCTGACCTTCATCAGGTTTGAGGACGGTCCTTTATATCTTTCTGAAGTCATAACTCTCCCAAACACAATACAATGACACAGATCAGAACATAACACTTTAATTTATGTTTTAATATGCAAAACTATTATAATAAAAAGGGATATAATTATGAGGAGTGCTACATCTCACAGCTCTGAGTTCAAAATCACTCGTTTATATTTGATATAGTCATTGTTTTTGTGTGTCTTTGTGATTGTTATGGAGTTTTAAAGTCAGATTAATGTATTTATTTTGTGTCTTTGGGTGAGTTTAATGTTGATAAAGCTGGGAATAAACCAGAAACAGTGTAAAGTTTACTGCAGCAGTGTCTCCAGTAGCTCCAGGATTTGCTAAAGTGACGATAAAACGACTCACAACACCTTTAAAATAGGAATTGGAACAGTTTTACAATAAAATACTACAAGTTTGATGTCACAACACTGACAAAGGGACAATCTGGGTTCATTTTATTTTATTTGCTGCATGAATAACATTGCTTTGTGTTCTCAGAGCTTACGTTAAGACACAAAATAGTTTCCAAGACAACTGCAAGAGAATATAACACAAAAAAGTGTTTAGGTCTTTTTCTTGCAGCCGGATTCAGTCTGTTCCTGCAGCAGAGAATCTACCAAAGTCAGCTCCAAAACCAAGACTTACTCCTGAAGTTTCCAAGTGTGACTTTGTTTTTTCGTCCAAACTTCTGAGGCTCCGTCGGTTCGAGTGAAGAGCGCTGTTGTCATCGTCTTGAAGGATGTGGGAGTTTATTGAGATGGAAAATGGCTGCTGGTTAGTGTCCTGGACTAAGTAAATGATATAAAAGCCAATCCCAGTGTCTTAATGGGCTTCATTCTTCTCCGAGGGGGTGGAGGTAATTATAAAGTTCATTACTGTAATGAGATAGGCAGCGTTTTAGAGAGGCCCATCAGTAACTGGCCCGGATACAGACGTGAACTGTTGATGGAGCGCTGGTGTCACAAAGGTGAGGTCAGGTGAGGTTTTCAGCTGCTCCAGTTAATCACTGTCTTTATACGTTTATTTAAAAGGTCTATTATAGAACATACTGTCAATAATAAACAAACACTGTATTATTAATGCAATCCCTTGTAATGCTCCCAAATCCATGTTTGTCCCTGATGTTACATAATTCTTTGGAAATTCATGTTGAAGATAAATCCTGCTGCAATTACTGCTGTATTTTTATTTTTAGCTGATGCTAAAGCTCAAACTGCATTTCCCAAAATGCTTTGAACGAGACAGTTCTGTTTGTTTGACCTAAACACAGCCACTTTTCTTTATTCCCTTAGATTTAAAAAAGGCAAGACTTCAAGACTTTTTTTTTCTTTTTACGTAAAAACCCTCTGAATTTTATCAATAATGTTCATGTGCATGTTTTGTAAAACAATATTTATCCATATTTTTGTGTGATGGGGGACATCCACTAGATAGACTTGCAACCACATTATCTTAAGTACATTATTTAAACTACTATTTATTCTATTTAGTATTTCTTTTTGATTTCTTACATCTTACTGAATAATTGTTAATAAAAAAAGTTTAGAACAAAATACACAGTTTATATCTGGGCACAGACAGACCTTGATGTTTTCAGTTTTCTGAAAATAGAAACAAACAGAACTGTACAAAAGTAAATAATATATTTTTATTATTTACAAAATACAAAAAGGACAGAAGATAATTCTAAATCAAATCAATATTTGGTCTGAGTTTGTCTCAAAACAGCAACAGTTTGAGAAGGATCTGGACTAAACCAGACCATGTAATCCCAGACAAAACCAGACCAGACTGGACTAAACCAGACCATGTAATCCCAGACAAAACCAGACCAAACTGGACTAAACCAGACCATGTAATCCCAGACAAAACCAGACCAGACTGGACTTAACCAGACCATGTAATCCCAGACAGGACCAGACCAAACTGGACTAAACCAGACCATGTAATCCCAGACAGGACCAGACCAAACTGGACTAAACCAGACCATGTAATCCCAGACAGGACCAGGCCAGACTGGACTAAACCAGACCATGTAATCCCAGACAAAACCAGACTGGACTAAACCAGACCATGTAATCCCAGACAAAACCAGACCAAACTGGACTAAACCAGACCATGTAATCCCAGACAAAACCAGACCAGACTGGACTAAACCAGACCATGTAATCCCAGACAAAACCAGACCAGACTGGACTAAACCAGACCATGTAATCCCAGACAAAACCAGACCAAACTGGACTAAACCAGACCATGTAATCCCAGACAAAACCAGGCCAGACTAAAACAGAGTCACTCCTTGTTCTGGGATCACTCTAAAAATGGAAGGTTTTTGTCTCTTTATTCACTTTTCATTAATTTTGTCGATTAATAAAATAAATAAAATAAATACACACTTGTCTAAATCTTTCTCTTTCTGTAGATGGACCCGTAAATGTTGGGTTTCTCCTTCTTCCATCCTTTCCTCAGTTTGAAAGACACCTTAAAACCATTCAACTTCAATAATAAACTCAAACAAAGACATTAAAAGACCCGACGTGGACAGAGACGTTCCCAGAGCCTTACAGTGAGCCACAAAGTGTGAACACATCAAATGTTACAATCAACTCTAACGACAGTCTTCATTAAACTAATAGTTCCATTACAAGCAGCCTTTCATTACCTTATTGTTCGCTACAACATCCAACAAGTCGCAGCAAAACATTTTGGAAGCACCCAAGTACGACCATTATATCAATCAGCAATTAGCATTCACGGTGTTAGCGCCCTAATGAGAAAAACAAATATATGTTTTAATTACAAAAGGATTTAATAAACAATTCATCTCTCGTTGGATCAAATGAAAGCTGAGGGAAACATTACGAGGCTGGTTTTATTCGACGTTAACGTGGGCTGAAGTAACGCAGTGTGAAAAATAGATTTGTGTGAACAGGTAATGAGCAGGTGCATTGGATTTGAAGGAAAAGGGAAGTTCGCTAATGGCTTTCAAACAAAACTTGGGTTGGTTCTAAACAGCTCAGACACAAAGCGCCATTGTCGTTTGAGCAGAAAGAGACTCTTCTTTGCATCTTCGTGGTCGGCCATTTTGTGAGCGCTTTGTGTTTCCCTGGGATTAATTAACACTTATAAAGTCAGCGTGGTGTTATTAAATGGCAGCGTTTGGTCTCGGACGGTGCGTTTTCTGCGTTTTCTGCGTATCGTGCTCAACACACGGACAGACAGTCTCCTTCTTTGTCACCGCTGTAAGGGCACGTTTGACACGGTTTGATATAGAGGGCCAAACAAACACAAAAGCACTGTCCACTCTCGCTCATGCCAAGCTGTCAGCCCCTTAACGCCTGCTGGATGTGTGTGATGTGTGTGCGGGAATATCTCTGAGTCTGAGAGAAACGCACACCTCGGCAAATGTTTAATAGAGAGGACAAGGTGGGCTCCTGCCGCTGAGGTTACACAACAATACACTAAGGGCAGTGTTTTGACCAGTAATATCAATATACTAATACAATACTGTCGATGTTACATAAGGAGCATTTAAAATTGAGTACAGACGGTTATCATTGTCTTTTGCTGTAAAAAAAAAAAGTCTAAACTGTGCTGTAAAGAGAAAAGGGAAGTAAAAATCACACTGCAGTGAATTAAGTAAAATATCTGGACTGTATCTTCCATTACAGTGTGGTTATTGTTAAGTCAGATAAATATTTTTGATAAATCAAATGTTACACAGACTAGGGACCTCTCCTGCTTCTCTTTTATTAAAAAAAAAACAAAAAACAACAGATCAGTGTTTCCTCCAAAATACTAATCCATTTGACCAAACTGAAGTTTAGAGTTTAGCGTTAGCTTAGCTGTGACTTCAGCGTCAGGACGACAATTATCTCCTCCTCGTTAAACATTACGTGATTGAATTGACAGTATTTATCTGTGTTTTACGTTGCCTCCCTTTTCTCTGTTGATGCTTTTCTTTTTTCAGCTGTTTCTCTGTTAAAAGACATATTCAGCTGAAAATACACTTTATCTGCAGCTATTACACTTCCTGGAACGTCATGTGACAAGTGTCGACCAATGGGAGCGCTCCAAGGTTTTCTGTTCCTGAATAGAGGTTCTCATCTATTACAATCACTCAGAATAAACAGTAGATGCATCAGAAAGACTATTTTTTCACAAATAATTGATTTTACAATAAACTATTTGGCTTTTAAACCATTTTCCAACAACTAGAAGCAAAAATATCAGGTTCAGTCTGTTTAAATGTTTAAATGGTACCGTCACAAGCAGGATTCTTGACTTTTAGCCATTTCACTTTCTCCTTTAAAAACACGCTTGAGCTCTGTCTCAATAATGTATGGAGGATTTAAAGGACACAAATACAATACAAAACAGACACAAGGTTGGTGGAAGGCTATGTTTTATATATTGTTTAATACAGTTTTCTGAAGACAATTAAAAGCTGATGTGATCCTGTCTTGTGAATGCATTTCCAGTATTTTTCTTCATTTATCTTTTACTTATGTCTGTTTTTTTGTTTTTAATGCACTGTTTCTCCGTGTGAGCAGACACCGGCAGCGCTAAAATAGAAACTTAATCTATATTATAGGCAGTATCCGTGATTATAAAGCCTAGTTGGTCCTGTAAGGTCTATGTTTTGTCTAGTGCATGGTCTGTCCGTCCTGAAACTGGATCCCTCTGTTTCTGCTTCTTTTTTTAACCCATTAGTTGTTTTCGTCGACCTGATGGAGGCTCTAAGGACGGACGGTGTTGTCTTGTACAGTCTGGAAAGCCCTTTGAGGAAACTGTTGTTGTAATATTGGTCCATAAAACTAAAATTAACCATGACAGTGGGCCTTGTGCAGTGTGTAAGTCTAGTACAGAGACTACAGGAGGGTTTTTTTATTGTAGTGAATGGGTTTTGAACCATAATCAGACACAATAGCAAAATACAAAAGAAAAAAAGAGGAAATTGAATGAAGAAAATGGATTTAAAGCCAAAATGTCACATATCTATGCACTTCTATCCAGATATTTAAATAAAACAGTGCAGGTTTCAGTTTTGAGACACACCAAAAGGACACATTTCAAAATAATGTATGACAAATAAAAACTAAAAACAGCACTATTACTGGAACATTTATTAAAATATCCATAACTCTCTCTGACTCTACCTTCACCTGGACGTGTCCTGTCCATGTCCAAGTCCAAACCCAGGACTTTAGTGGCTGCAGTACCTGATCCTGGCCTATAGGTGTCCCTCTTTTTCTTCAGTACTGCTGTTCTCCGCCTGAAGCTCTCACTGAGGCTGAAGCAGGAGGAGTCTGTGCAAAATCAATGGAGAACAGTTCTCGTGGATGGACTCTGTGTGTTGGAGCTGTTCGAGCTGAAGACTGACGCCGACGGGCTTCGTTTAGTCGTCTCTTTCTTTTTTGACCAAACATTTGAACAGTCTCGATGTAAAAGATGCCGATATGTGTATTTCCAGTTGTATTTTCAGACAATTAGTCAAAATATGTCTTTAGTATGTTCTCTCATCGTGACCAGACTGATTTATTCTAGATAAACCTGCTCATTATATGTGTTTGTGTGCTCATTGTTTCTTCTTTTTATTTTATTTAGTCTTGTTCATGTTCCAGCTTTTCACCAAACAAGATGGCAACCAAAAAGTGACAAGAGACTGAGAAATATCTTCATCCAAAATCTAATATTTACTGGAACTCTTGTCTCTAAATCCCAAAGCAATGTTTCAGTTTATTAGTGGACAGCAGTCAACTTTTACTTTCACTCATTCCTTTGTGTCTTTGGTTTGTGGTTTATTAATTCAGGAAGAAAAAATATATTCTGATGCAATATGGAGGAGAAAAATCTGATATAATAACAATTTGCAAATTTTAACCTGTGTAACTTTTAGCCCCGAAATATATATTTATTAATGACATTACATTACAATGTGTGAGTGGCAATCTTTTTGACTCAAATAAAGGAAGCAGAAATAAACAATACCCCGGACCCTTCAGTGTTGCGTTTGTACAAAAATACACTAAAATTGCTCTTTTTTTTTCTTCCAAACTTTGCCGGTTCGGATAGTTTTCTTTCAATAACAAATTACATCTGTAAATATGGCGGTGCAGAGAGTCTGTAGAGGGATCAGCGCCCTCTACTGGATAAACGCCACGCAGGTTGGATGTAATTCAATAAAATGAACAGTAAATCTGTACTATTTTAGTTCTGTTTAGATTTCTGTGTAAAATTTGCAGGTATTTTTAACGGATGGGTCTGGGTCTGAAGGTGGATCAGTTTGTTCTTGTTGTGGCCAAAAGATTTCAATATTTAAGTCTGAAAGTCTGAATTATCACCAAATATAACTAGAAGTTGGTCTGGTTCTGGATCAGCTGTGTTTTTGTCAATGCAAAGAGATGCAGTTTGCTCAGAACTGTGTGAAAGCCTCTTTAATCTTGAGGAATTAGATTATACTTATATATTTATGGTATTTCATAATCTACATTTCATTAATTCATTGTTAATTACTTATTTTCTTTTGTATAGTTCTTATATTGTGTTACTTCTTTAGCTCTAAGCCCTCTTTATTGTCCTCATGACCTTCTTTTCCAGGAATATAACATTCTTCTGGATCTAAGAAGACAGAGCATTAAAAAAACACCTAGATGCTTATTGAGTAAAACTGAAGAAAATAAAGCAAGTGGATTTGTTTGGGCTTAACTGCAGCTCATTGTCTCTTTGAACCCTGTCCCTGCTTCATTAGTACGCAGCTGTCACGCAAAAGTCCCCTCACTTCCTCGAGGGATGCTCTCGAAAGTTAAACGGGGAGGAGTTTGAACTTGAGGTGGTCCTTCGGTTGTTTTTCCATCACTTTACGGCTCGTTATGTGTGGTTACTGTAATGCGTTTGGTGCAGATGATTTGGAGCCGAGAGGGGTCACGTCGGGTCGGTCCCGTCGGTGTTTTATGGAGGTCATTACTGTCAAAGACCTGGTGCATCCTTCCCTTTTAAAGCACCAAGGCATTAGGAGGAATGGAAACATTATTACAGCAGTCCATTGTGAACTGGTTTGAACTCCAATATGTTTCTGAAATGTGTAAACTGTACTCTGTTATAAATATAAAAACTATCTCGTGCCGTCAGGAGATATTTTATTCTTCTTTGTGATACTTACAGTCAAAGTACTGGTTCTAAAATCTGCAATTTACTTTTTTTTTTACTATTTATTCATTGTTTTAGCATAGTTGTTTATTTACATATGTATTGTGTATTTTAGTTGATTTTTTGAAGTTTTTAATTTAATTTTGGTTCTCTGTGATCTGTGTAATACTGTTGCTGCTCACTGTGGGACTAACAAAGGTTTATCTTATATTATGAAAGCTCAAATGTGCTAAAAGAGGTGGGACTTACCAACTTATCTATTCCAGTTATGTACAGCCTTGATTTTATATTATACTGTGCAGTGATGCATGATTACACATTTAAAAGCTTCACAACATGACTTCTTCTTCTTCTTCTTCTTCTTCTTCTTCTTCTTCTTCTTCCAAATTTGTTGTGTAAAAAGATTATTTTTTATGGAATAAACACTCTCTCAGTTTTATTGGTACACTTACTTCCTTGTTGACGTCGGTGTCGACCAATGGGAGAGCTCCTTTTTTACAGAAGCGAGCACTGATTCATCGTTCTCATCTGTTAAAATCCTAATGAAACCTAGATGACGTCTTAAAGTCTTAATTCCCGTTTAATCCAGTACTAAATTCATTTTGACGGTTCCTTGACACAAAACAGGAA
>JAWCTZ010001146.1:0-23717 GCA_036850595.1 Rhyacichthys aspro | reverse complement strand
GTTTCAAAATGGTGCCAATAATGTCAGAAAGGAACAAAAATGCAGTTATTAGACACAAAGTTTGTCATTCTTGGTTTAGTCTGGGTTTAGCAGTTAAGTCCTACTTTGATTATTCTTGTGTTAGTCCTTGATTAGTCCTGGTCTAGTCCTGGTCAGACCGACCAGTAGAAAAGCTTAAGTATTGTGTAGTTATTACAATGCTACTGGTCTGGATTTAATACTTTATATAAAAAAATTTCAGTAATTTAAGGCAGAGCATGAATAGTTTCCTTTAATAAGCGTTGTTTTATAGTGGGAAAACGTTTTAGCTTTGAATAAGAAGGATGTGCTTTTATTGTGAAAGGTTGCTATTTCCGGTTTGACGGACGGAAGCACACGGTAGAACGTGGACTATTTCTGTTTATAACTGCGTTTTTACTGCTATTTTACTCATTTTTAAGTCTGTCTGTAAATAATAATCATGTCTCATCGGCTGTTTTCACTCTTAAGAGCTTAAAAAGACGACGGTACGTCCACATTTGTCTTGTTTTTGCTCAAAGTCGAACAGAGCCGTTAGCAAACAGCGGTGCGTTCAGGAGACGCAGGAAAATACATACTTCAAAACAATCACGACGTAGTACCGCATTTATTACCAACTGTGAACACAAAAAGGATATTAGATAACTATAATAAACCTATATGTATAATCAGAAGTTATGAAAAACATCGTAAAACTGTCTAAATTACTTTCATTTAATGTTAGTTCACCGAATAATGATTTCTGTACGTATTTTATTTTCCTCGTTTCTTGAAAATATTTACTATACATGTATTTAGCTAATTCTAGATTAATATTTCCTTGTTTGTATGTTATGAATGTATTTATTTGTTTTAGTTAAGTAGTCATTTATTCATCCAGATTCTCAATAACTGCAATTGACAAAAATATAACTTGAAAAAAATGTTATAGTACCAGTATATACTGTAACTAATCACTTACAAACGTTATATCTTTAAGTAATAAGCCAATAATAAATGTTCTTTATGTCATTAATACACAGTGTAATAATAAATAAATGAAATGCATACTCTTGTCCAGGTTTGAATGGGACGATGACGGTGCTGAACGTGTCCTTCGCTGCCTGTGGGTTTTTGGGGATCTACCACCTCGGAGCTGTGGGGGCCTTCCTGCGACACGGGGCCGGAGTGATGGGGTCCCTGGGGGCTTGTGCGGGGGCCTCGGCCGGGGCTCTGGTCGCTGCTGTAATGATCACGGCTCCGGACAAACTCGAGGTGACGCCGATAATCTTCTGTTACTTTTATTTTTCTTCTTAAATCTTTGTTCAGAGCTGACCTCGTCTGTTTTCTCAGGAGTGTAAAGACTTCACGTACTCGTTCGCCGACAGCGTGAGGCGGCAGCGTTCGAGCCGTTACTCCTGGATTCAACTTCATGCTCGCTCTGCAGTAAACAATACTCTCTGTTCTATAAAAAACTGCATTTCTTTTATAACACATTTCCTCACAACATATGATAAATTATTTTTTTATGAGAGGAGTGATGATTGAAAAGCATAATAAAAGAGTCTGAAAAGCTGTGACCTTATCTCACAGCTTTCTCAGTTTAAAGTGGAGTCTTTAATGCTTCTTTCTGGTTCATAGATTAATAATTACCTGCTGCTGTAAAAACACAGGGTTTATAAACTTTATGGCAACATTCACTGATTTATGACTTTATACCACTGTAGTACTAAAAAGAACTGAGAAACATGTCAGGATTATTGTTTTATCACCATTTATGAAGTTACTCCACTGATTTATTAAATTAAAAGTCTTTTTTTACTATAACTGTACATTTATAATACACATAAATCAATGTGTTTAATTATTAAATGTGGAGTCACCGTAGAAATGGATCAAAATAATGATCACTGAAAACAAAAACAGAAGAAAAGACAAAAAAAATAATTGTAAAGGTCCTTTTTAACACCATTTCCTGTGATTCTTACAAATTAAAAGCACGTCCTTCACAATAGTTTAGTCAGAAAGACAACATTTTTCACTCTTAGTCATGTGACTCCATCATATATGTAAAAAAGTCAGCTGAACTCTGCTGATAATAGGCTTCTGTGATATTTATATGTTGTTTTTTGTTGTTTTTGTTTTAAAGAGAAGGAATAGACGGGATCCTTCCGAGCGACGCTCACTGTCGAGCCACCGACCGTCTTCACGTCTCTTTAACTCACTCCAAAACTGGGCAGAACCACATCGTGTCCAGGTTCAACTCCAGAGAAGACCTCCTCAAAGTAAACTCTAGCCCTGAACCTGTTTCTGATGGATTTTATGTTAAGTTTGTGGTTTTTTAAAAGCTTTGAGTGTTTTGTTTTTTCTCGTCAGGCTCTTCTGGCCAGCAGCTTTGTTCCTGTTTACGCTGGATTCCAGGCTGTAGAGTTCAGAGGACAGGTACAGACTTTAACTTTAAAATACATTATTACAGTTTGGATCTTCATTTATCCTTCAAACTGTTTTGGTTTTTTATAATCTCTAGTTTCTTTGTTTAGTTCAATCACTGACAGATAATAAGGCAGGGCTGTAGTTGAGCATTAATTTATGACAGAAAATTACAAAAACACAGGTCAAACTGTGTTTTGCAATGTTTTATGTGGCTTTCCAATGCATTTCGTGGTGATATTTTTGGCATTATGGCATCTGCTGGATTTGAACAGGTTTTAGTTGGATTTGAACAGGGTTTAGTTGGATTTGAACAGGTTTTAGATGGATTTGAATCATATTTATTTCATTTGTTCATGAACTTAAGCCAATTTTTACCACAAAGATGTATAAAATCTGTTCAAATCCAACTAAAACCTGTTCAAATCCAACTAAAACCTGTTTAAATCCAACTAAAACCTGTTCAAATCCACCTAAAATCTTCAACTTGCCCTTGCATCACTTTTCCAGCTTATTTTTAATTTGATAAAAGCAGAAAACATTCAGCTCTGATCTGATTTTATCGTGTGATTTCTGTCGGAGCAGAAATGGGTCGACGGCGGCTTCACCGACAGTTTGCCCGTTCTTCCCGTCGGACGGACCATCACCGTGTCCCCCTTCGCCGGGCCGCAGGACGTCTGTCCCGTCCACAGGGGGCGCTTCAACAGCCACCTCAGACTGGCCAACATGAACATTATGGTGCGTTCAAACACCATCTCAAAACTTCAACTACAGCAGCTTTAGAGGGTCAAAACTACAACTACAGCAGCTTTAGAGGGTCAAAACTACAACTACAGCAGCTTTAGAGGGTCAAAACTACAACTACAGTAGCTTTAGAGGGTCAAAACTACAACTACAGTAGCTTTAGAGGGTCAAAACTACAACTACAGCAGCTTTAGAGGGTCAAAACTACAACTACAGTAGCTTTAGAGGGTCAAAACTACAACTACAGTAGCTTTAGAGGGTCAAAACTACAACTACAGTAGCTTTAGAGGGTCAAAACTACAACTACAGCAGCTTTAGAGGGTCAAAACTACAACTACAGCAGCTTTAGAGGGTCAAAACTACACTACAGTAGCTTTAGAGGGTCAGAATTTGGACATTTTAATTATTCTAAGGCTATTTTTAAGACCGTAAACCCGTCTCCGACTGGTCCACTCTCATCAGCAGCAGCTCTTAATCCAGAATAAATAAAACCCGGTCCGAGTCTGAAGGGTTGAAACTTGCGTCACGCGGCGTTTTTCCACTGAACCTCGCTCTTTGTTCTCTCCCAGTTTTCGGCGGAGAACATCAAACGTCTGAACCGCGCTTTGTTCCCTCCGTCCGGCCGCGAAATGAAGGCGCTGTGCAGAGAAGGCTTCGACGACGCGCTGAGGTTTCTGCAGAACGAGGCCGGGATGAGCTGACGTTACATCACTCCAATCAAATATGGACTTTGAACGTGGAAACCGTGAGGATCCCCAGAGATTTGAGCTTTTTTTAATATAAAGTAACAGTAAAAAAGAGTAATAAGACAAAGCTTTTAAAGTATTATGTTTGAATTGCATCCAAAATGTATTTATTAACGTGTTATTTTAGCTTTTTTTTAATAAAATCACTGTTAAAAACGGCTTGAGTGTGATTATTTAATGTAAAAAACCTGCCCAAGGATTAGTTTTAGTTTATTTTGTTGGTTTAAATCATCTTTAGTCGTTATTTCAGTCGTTCTTTCACTAAAGGCAGCTGCTTAAATGATTTATTTTAGTGTCTTAAACCTGAAGCTGTGGTCTTTATTTGCCTGTTTTTAAATGAAGACCTGCTCAAACAACATTAAAAAATAATCTACTCCAGCTTTAATGAGTCAGGCTTTAACAAAAAAGACTCCAAAATTTAAAAAAAGCAACATGGACTCAATCAAATCCAGTGTTAAAGCCTAGTGTCGGCTTTTTTAAAACTGGATCCACAACAAAAAGAGATGTATTATTAGTTTTTTTTCACCTTTATCTCCTCATTTCTTCGCGTTAAGCCTCTTCTCTTTGACTTTTATCAGTTTTTTTACTCTCAAATCGTGATTTTTAGCCTTTCTCTTCCTGTTTTCGTTTCATCTGCTCCACAAAAGTGTCTGGAATCCCTTCCTTTCACAGCGACTCGGTAGAAATTCTGTCTCAAAGTCCAGCTCAAATCCACAGAGACAGGTCTAAATCTTAGTATAGAATAAAAATAGTATGTCTGCTGTGTTTGGTTTGTTTTAGCGTTAGCAGCAACGCTTTAGCCGGTGTCTGCATACATCTTTCATGAAGCCGACAGAGCGCCGCCCGGATCAGATACGCTTTATCACAAAACACCGGCACATGATGAAAACCTCTCTGTCAATTTCACATTTCACATTTCACACGGGCCGTTTCATTTCCTTCGCTCTCCGTTACGTGCGCAGCTTTTCAAAAATCAGAAAGTGGTCCTCTCTTGGTCGTAGAAACCCCGGCGGCCCGTTTCCCCCGGAGAGCTTTCGGGCTTTGAAGTGTTCCTTTTAGCTTCTGGGCTTCGATTTGATTTCCAGCAGCGGAGAAACGTGAACAGGTTTCACTCTTCCCTCGGGACGCAATCAATAAAATAAGAAGAAGAGGAGAGGGCTGGCCACACAAGACGAAAAGACAGCGAGGTCGACGAGTTAGGGTTTAAAACAAGGCTCTTAGGACCATTTCAAAATAAAAGATCGTTTGGAAATGGTTTGCTGGATCTTTAGTCTGTTTCTTCTGTTACAAGACGACTCTACTTTATCACAAATACAGCAGCTACTTCTTTAAATGTGGTCAAAGAGAAGCATTAACCCAATAAAAAAAGCAAAGAATAGGAGCGAGTATAGGGTGCCTTTAAAATAAGAGCACAACAGAACAACTTTCTGATTTTTACACTATTATATTATCTTTATTGTCTGTTTTTCTTAAAAAATACAAATTATTTATGCAATTGGTCCATATTTAAATTTAAAATTATTATAAAACTATATTATATGGTATGATTGGCAATGTCCTTTCACAATAAAAGCCACAGCCACATACAGAGGTGTCCAAACTTTTTGCAAAAAGCACATTTTATAAAGAAAATGGCCAAAAGTCTCTTAAGATTTTAGTCCTATTCCACAAGTACGGGTTTTTAATTGGATTTGAACAGGTTTTAGTCAGATTTAGACAGGTTTTAATTGGATTTAAACAGGTTTTAGTTGGATTCGAACAGGTTTTAGTCATATTTAAACAGGTTTTACTTGGATTTGAACAGGTTTTAGTCAGATTTAAACAGGTTTTAGTCAGATTTAAACAGGTTTTACTTGGATTTGAACAGGTTTTAGTCAGATTTAAACAGGTTATAATTGGATTTGAACAGGTTTCAGTTGGTTTTAAACAAGTTTTAATTGAATTTAAACAGGTTTTATATGGTTCTGAACGGGTTTTTGTCATTTTTGAACATGTTTTTCATAGATTTAAGCAGGTTTTTAATTGTATTGTGAACCTGTTTAAATAAAACTGCTGATGTTTGAGCCATAAACAAATAAATTAAAAATATCTCACCTTTTCCCATGAACCTGAGCCTGACTTTGGACTCACATAAAACACATTAAACACATAAAAAACATAAAACAAGGCTGGATTCATTAAAAACAGTTAAAATAATGAAGTAAAATGCAATAAAATGGTGAATAAACAAAGCGATACAGCATTTGAGACAGATTTGAGCCTGATTCTGCACAGATCACATTAAACTCTTGTATAAGGAGCACTATTACCGACAGAATATATGTTGTGGAGCGTCCCGGGCCCTTAGTCTGTAATTACCATATAAAAGAACATCTCCAGCAGCTGCAGATCGTACGTGGAAGCTGTAATTTCAGCTGCGGAGCCTGTTTCCCAGCGGTGTTATGTAATCCCACCTGCTGGCTCCAGTAATGAGACTCAATTAAAGTTTCCCTTCAATTACTGCCTTTCCACTAGAGGCTGGAGATTCCCCCGCTTCTGTTTGCGAGTTTCCCGTCGCTGTGAAGTAAAGTAAGGGCGCGCAGAGGACGTCCGCTCTCTGGAAACACACCAGGAGCCAAAAGAAAAAGATTTGTGGTGTGTAATTATTCAGCCGCCGACTGGGGCTGAACCGAGCACCTGCCATGTGTCGAGCGTCTGATAAGAACGAGCGAACAGAGAAGTAATCACCGGCGACGCTGCTCGACACCGGGTTTAAATGAAGGCAATGTCAACAAACTTTACAAAACTCCAGAGAAGTCCCACTGCCAACGTCCTCCACGACCGTCAGAGAATAAAACAGAAAATCAACAAAAAAAAGACACGCGAGACAAAGAAAAGCAGTTTTATTTTTACAGTAGTGCTTCACAGAAATAAAAGACTCATTAAAAGTGCGTCAGACAAGATTAAAAACAGCAAAAATACCTTCTTTTTGGGCTAAAACACGGCTCAGATCCTGTAAAAAGTCCAGAAGACGGCGTCGTAGAAAAGAATTGAGCCCATTTCCAGTCGGTTTCCAGTAGATTTGTGTCATGTTTCCCACTAATTCTCTTTTTACTTGTGCTTTATTTGAACGAGAGCAAAAAGACGACGGATGTTAGCTTTTATTTAGCGACGTGCATCAGTAATGAGAGATTTACTTGTGTAGTCTATGTTTAAGTAACACAAAAAGTCTGGATAAAAATGGATAAAAACAGCGCTTCGAAACCAAAGACGACAGGGTTATTAGAATAAATCAATAGAATGAACACATAAAGCAGTATTTTTAAGAACTCTAACTCTTCAGACTAAGATAACGTTATAAAATACAACTCCTTCTGTTCGTATCTTGTTATTTTACATTTACAGACGTAATGTTTCCATGTGTTGATGGGTTTAGATCACACGTGTCAAACTGAACTATTTTTGACTCTAGGTTTTAATTGGATTTGAGCAGATTTTAGATGGATTTGAATTTTGCTACAAAGATAAATAAAACCTGTTCAAATCCATTTAAAACCTATTCAGTTTAAACTAAATCTTGTTGAAATCCACCTAAAACCTGTTCAAATCCACCTAAAACCATTTTCCACAAAAGAAGGAAATTACTGTTAAAGATAACTTTTGTAAAACTCAAATAAAGATGACATTTTTCTTTCAAAATTTAACGAAAGCTTCTCAAATGTCTCCGTCTTCAGCTCCTGATCCTTCACTGCTTCAGACTCTGATTTAAAGATGAATTAAAGTAGATTTAAAGTGTTTAGTGACGTCTGTTTTTCCGACCCTAACGTCGTACTCACTGATTGTTTTTGGGGCTCCGAGTCCCGTCCTAAGCGTCGTTCTGACACTGACAGAGTCGACTGAAGCCGGAGCAGCAGGGTTGAAGCCACGGTTTGAAGATCAGGTTCCCCGCGGACATCTGGCTCGGGACGGGCCGCAGCGCCCCCCGGTGGGCCTCCGCCGCCGCGTCCATGGCGCTCAGGACGGAGCGGAACAGCGGCTCGGTGTCGGGACCCAGCGGCCGGGACTCGGACGGGTCGCGGCTCAGGTCGAACAGCAGCGGGGGCCGGTGCCGGGTCACGTGACTCGGGGAACAGAAACAGATGTGAGTGTGGAAACAGCCCGACGAGTTCTCGGGGAAGAAATCTGGAGTGAAGTAAAAGGCTTTCCACACGGAGCTGCCTGCGGGACACAAACCCACGTCAACACTGCTCCATTTTGTTCTTTTTCTGACATTTTCTGCTTCTTTTAATTGTTGCCTTTAGTGTCACTTTGGAAATCTCTGTTTTGTTGAATAATGATGAATAATTTTAACATATTTTTGCATCTGAGAAAACAAAACGAAAATTAAATAAAAAGTAATTAAAGAGAATTAAAACTCTGACTAAACGTGTCGACACTTTCGTCAAAGAATAAAAAATGAACAGAAACTAAATCCAGAAGAGACGAAAAGAGAACACCTTTAAAAATAACCTATCTTAACACTTAACACAGGTTAGGACTAGTTTACTTTATTCAGAGACATTATTACTGAAGGAAATACATTACTCACTGTTTTTCGGACGCCATCGGACGGCGTTTAAGTAGACGTTGCAATAATGGAACAGAAACTCATGCTCCGACCGCTCCACCTTCCCCTGAAGCAGATCCATCATGTCACGACCGTCGATTTCCCTACGGAGCAAAAAACAGTCAGACCTAAGTCCTTTTCCTCTTAAAACATGTTCAAATCCATCTAAAACGTGTTCAAATCCATCTAAAACGTGTTCAAATCTGTCTAAAACGTGTTCAGATCCATCTAAAACATGTTCAAATCCATCTAAAACATGTTCAAATCCAACTAAAACATGTTCAAGTCTATCTAAAACATGTTTAAATCCATCTAAAACATGTTTAAATCCATCTAAAACATGTTCAAATCCAACTAAAACATGTTTAAATCCATCTAAAACATGTTCAAATCCAACTAAAACATGTTCAAATCCGTCTAAAACATGTTCAAATCCAACTAAAACATGTTCAAATCCGTCTAAAACATGTTCAAGTCTATCTAAAACATGTTTAAATCCATCTAAAACATGTTTAAATCCATCTAAAACATGTTCAAATCCGTCTAAAACATGTTCAAATCCAACTAAAACATGTTCAAATCCAACTAAAACATGTTCAAGTCTATCTAAAACATGTTCAAATCCATCTAAAACATGTTCAAATCCAACTAAAACATGTTCAAATCCAACTAAAACATGTTCAAATCCATCTAAAACATGTTCAAATCCAACTAAAACATGTTCAAATCCAACTAAAACCTGTTCAAATCCATCTAAAACATGTTCAAATCCAACTAAAACATGTTGAAATCCAACTAAAACCTGTTCAAATCCAACTAAAACCTGTTCAAATCCAACTAAAACATGTTCAAATCCAACTAAAACATGTTGAAATCCAACTAAAACATGTTCAAATCCAACTAAAACACATTCAAATCCATCTAAAACATGTTCAAATCCATCTAAAACCTGTTTAAATCCTTCTAAAACCAGTTCAAATCCCTCTAAAACCCAGTCCAGACCTGTCCTGGGGGACGGAGGCCCCGCTCAGATGTACGATGGTGGGGAACAGGTCCATGTTACTCGTCGGTTCGTGGATTTCTCTTCCGGCCGGGATGGTCCCCGTCCACCGTACGACGCCCGGGACTCGGATCCCTCCTTCCCAGTTCGTAGCCTTCCCTGCTGCTCAAACACGAGACACAACGGTTTAAAGTCTTGAGCGCAGACATACAGCGTGTTTTCTGGATAACGAAGGCCTCTGGTACATTTGTAAACGCCGTTGGAGCCGCCGTGTCTCTCTCCAGACGCCGAGACCTCCTCCAAATGAGCGCCTTGGTCCGAGGTCAGATAAACCACGGTGTTTTCGCTCAGGCCCAGTCGGTCTAACGTCTGCAGGATCTGACCTGGAACACAACGTTAAACTAGGATTCATGTGTGTCCTTTTGTCTTTATTCAACAGAGACACTGAAGATAAACAAGAAACAGGTCGAGATAAACTAAAGTAAACACATCCAACAAATTCAGACTCAAACTGTGTCTGATTTTTTATGAATATTTAGATTAAACTGTCCAAAATGCATGGCTTAATCTAGTTTAAAATAATCCCTGCTTCATGAGTTTAACAAAACAATTTCACTTCTGCTCTGATTCTGATCACAAAACCGAAAATCGAGAAAAAATGATTATTCCTTTTTTTTTTTATTACTTGTTTCTTGCCGTCATTTACTGTCACTTATAATTATAATTTCTGTTTATTTTTTGAGCTATTTATTTATACATTTGAATATATTATTTATTTTAAAGAGAATTTAATACTTAATAATGACTATAATCATAATTTTGTTCAATAAATCCAACATATTTCCAAAGTCAGTGAGTAATTGTGTAAAATAATCGTGATTTCAAAATAATTGTGATTATGATTTTTTCCATAGCAGCCCTTGTAGGTCATATTTATTTTTACCCCATGGGCCCCTCTTTCCTTGATGTGGCCCTGTTCTCTGTGGTGTGTTTAATGTCTTCAAAGAAAGATCAGAGTCCAGTCCAGACGGGTTTTTGTGGCAAAGGGCAAAGGGCAAAGGGCACAGGGAGTGGTGTCAGGACCAAGGCCAAGACTTCCACAGTTCAGTCAGTTTCAGGCACTGAAGAAAACAAGAGGACTTTGTGAAGTTTTTTTGTCTGAAATCAGAGAGACTTGAAGCTCCAGAACCAGATTTTGTCTTTGGACTCGTCCCAAAAGCAGCGCGGTTACTTTTCCTGCTTTTCTTTCATTAAAAAAGATCAAACCGGAACAATTTTCCACCAACCATCCATCATTCATTTTATTTATGTCGTTGGATATATGCAAATTTATTATATTAATGTATTTTTACTTGCTCAAAAAAAAAAAAAAAAAAAACTAATAAATAAAAAATAAAATAATAAGTAAATAGATAAATAATAATAAATAAAATACTACATTAATAAAAAAAATAAATTAATAAAATAAAAATAAATAAATAAAAATGAATTGTACAGAGTAGATCATTCCTGTTAAGCTCAGTGACTCTGGACAACAATTCAACGTGAACAGTGTTTATTATTTGTCCAATCAGTTTATTCGACTGCTTTTTCCTCCTATTTTCTTCATCATTTTAAAAAGCTGTGGCTGCAGTAAAACCAGTAAAACCAGTAAAACCAGTAAAACCAGTAAAAGCTGAGAGTATTTACGGCGAAGCGGTCGAACGCTGTTGTAGTCGGTTGTTTTCCTCGAGGCAGAGAAACCCCTGAAGTCTTCAGGGAACACGCTCACTTTACAATAATGGACGAATTAATTACAGTAATGGAGCCATCGATCGGCTCCGGTCGCTGTGAACCTCTGAGGGGTCGGAGGTCAAAGGGCGAGTGTTTTACAACCCGCTCGCTGCTAATTCACTTATTTATATCGTGTTTACAGATTGTTGTCTGCAGTTTACTGGATAAACAGAGCAGCGATGGGGTTATATTTATTATTTATTTATAATTTAACGTCAGTCGTATTCCCTTCTGTTTTTATCAAAAGCAAAAGCATTGTTCCAAAACTCTGACGAGAAAAGAAAGAAAAAGGAAGCACTAAATACATAACACAAACAGAAACACACTTTTAAATTAAATGATATTCCTGCATCAGCTTTGAGCAAAGTTACAGCTGCTTTTACTGTCAGTGAACGCACCACAATAAATAACAATAAACACACACGTAGAGTCCCTTAAAAGCAACACGTTTACATAAAAAAAATGTAAAACCTGTGTAAATCCATCTAAAACCTGTTCAAATCCATCTAAAACCTTCTCAAATCCATCTAAAACCTGTTCAAATCCATCTAAAACATGTTCAAATCCATCTAAAACCTGTTCAAATCCATCTAAAACCTGTTCAAATCCATCTAAACCTTCTCAAATCCAACTAAAACCTGTTCAAATCCACCGACGGAGACTCACCGACGCTCCAGTCCATCTCTTGAACCGAGTCGCCGTAGATTCCGTGAACACTCGATCCTTTGAAGGCGGCGGACGCAAACAGAGCCGTGTGAACTTGAAGAAAAGAGACGAACAACAGGAACGGCCCGTTTGAGTTCCTTAAAAAACAAACGACACCAGAAGTTTCACATTAGACTCGTCGTTCTTCTGCAGCGCCTGGTTTTTAGACTTTACCTGAAGAAATGTGAAGGAGTAAAATGAAAGATATGGATTAGTTTCTTAGGTCAGGACTATTTTTTTTTTTTTTTTATTTATTTATTTATTTATTTTTTATTATTATTATTCATTTTATTTATTTTTTCATTTATTTATTTCATCTGTGTTAGAAGTTAGGGTCAGTTCTTTGTTTAATTCCAAGAGCACTGTTTTTTTTCACTTTAAACTTAAAAAACCCAAAGCCTCTCTTCTTTCGTCTGTATTCGAGCACAAACTACATTAAAATCCAAATTAAACAAAGCAAAAGTCCCAAACCTCTCGATGAACTCCACCGCTTCCTCCGTCATCCTCTGCGTCAGGTTTTCCGTAGAGAACGGCTGCTCTAACACCCGTCCGTCCCGCATCAGGATACAGTTCAAATACGGGAAGACTTTTAAAAACGCGGCGTTGAGACTCAAGACGAGGAGCAGCAGAAACACGAGGCCCAGGATCACGGATCTACGAACGCGGACCAACCCGACGCCGTGGAGCAGGACGGCGCTGGACAGGACCAGGCCCAGGGTCCGGAACGGGACGTACTTGTGGAACTGGAAAACGGTGCCGTGTCCCGGGAGGCAGTCCCTGAGGTTGGTCAGAGGGAACCCGAAGAAGTAGTTGAAGCCGTGTTGGTTCGGATGATGGCAGTGGTCGCCGCTCGTCTCACAGTTCACACCCAAGTGCCATTTTCCTGCAAAAAACAACGAGGAAATAACGTTATTAACTCTGGGTTCATTTAAACAACTAATTTTAGTTTTAGTCTCACTCTTTGGACTAAAATGCAGTTACGTTTTAATCATAATTTAGTCTAATCCTTCAGTTTTAGTCGACTAAGTAATAATTAAAGTAATAATTTAACCAGGGTTTACAGGAGTGTAAATAAGAACCATTCTTTTAGTTTAATTTAGATATTTGTGACACGGTGAAAAAATAATCAAAATACACATAAAAAGTAAACAAAATAGAAGCATGTTTCTCAGTAGATCTTGAGCCAAATTGCTAGTTTTCCTTAAAAAAAACAACTTTAATTTGGTCGAATAAAGCAGTGAGAGGCTGAGTTAATTCAGACTTTTTGTTACAGCTCTAGTTTACAGAGCGTTTTGTTTGCTCCTTCGTTTCCTCCGAGCGTTAACATAGTTTCTATTTAAAGTGGTTCTCTTTTGGTCTCCTGTCGTCTTCCCGAGGCTCTAACAAATGTTTGTGTCTGACATCACTTCAGCGACGCTCAAAAACCTGAGTCTGATTGATCTCTTCTCAACTCCTCTCCTTTTCATTTACTCTCTGTTCAGTTTTTATTCTTTGACGAAAGCGTTGACACATTTATTCAGAGTTTTCATCCTCATTTATTACTTTTTATTTCGTTTTCGGACGCAAAACTATGATGAAAACTAGAACAAAAGCCCCCGATCCTGTCCGTCCTCGTCGACTCCGGCCACCAGGGGTCTCACTCCTGGGTCCTGAGATAAAAGAGAGCGTGAGCGAGACCCACCGATCAGAGCCGTGTCGTATCCTTGTTTCTTGGCGACGCTGGCGAAGGTGACCTCGCTGCTGGGGAGTCCTCCTGAAGCCGCCGTAAAGATGAACACCCCCAGATTCTGAGTTCCCGCTAAACCTGAGAAAACGGCACAAAAAACAAACATTACGGGGCTTTTTATGAAACGATCTGTTGTTCTCTGTTGTTTCTGGAAGCATTTAAGTCCAATCAATCCTGAAGAAAAACACTGCAGTTGCCTCAAGCACTAAATTATAAATGCAAATGATCAGAATTAATCCTAAAAAGTTCAATCCACAAAACTAGAAGCTGCTTTAGTTCAAATGTCATTAATAAACCAAATATAAACTCAAATCCTGAAGGAGTTCCGTATAATTCTCTTTTGTTGATATAAAAACAGGTCGGTTTACAAATGAAATTTCAAGTAAAGTTTATATAAAGGACCTTGAATAAAACATGAGAAGCTAATATTCTAAAAGTCAACACACGTTTAACAGTTTAATCAGTTTCTGGATGATTTCCATGTTTTCTCTTTGTCACAAGCAGAAAATAAATTATTAAACAGGTTTTAGATGGATTTGAACAGGTTTTAGATGGATTTGAACAGGTTTTAGATGGATTTGAGCAGGTTTTAGATGAATCTGAACAGGTTTTAGATGGATTTGAGCAGGTTTTAGATGGATTTGAACTAGTTTTAGATGGATCTGAACAGGTTTTAGATGGATTTGAACAGGTTTTAGATAAATTTGAACAGGCTTTAGATGGATTTGAGCAGGTTTTAGATGGATTTGAACTAGTTTTAGATGGATTTGAACAAGTTTTAGTTGGATTTGAACAAGTTTTAGTTGGATTTGAACTAGTTTTAAATGGATTTGAACTAATTTTAGATGAATTTGAACAGGTTTCAGATGAATTTGAACTAGTTTTAGATGGATTTGAACTAATTTTAGATGGATTTGAGCAGGTTTTATTTGGATTTGAACAAGTTTTAGATGAATTTCAACAGGTTTTAGATGAATTTGAATAAAACATTTGAATCTAAATCCTCTAGGTCGATACACATCTAACAGTTTAACCAGTTTCTAGATGATTTTCGTGACTCTTTTCTCTTTGACTCAAGCAGAAAACATGAAATTCTTGCACGTTTTTAAGTTTTTGGAGTAAACGCGAGGATGACTCTGGACCGACCGGAGCGAACGGGGTAGCGTCCGGTGAGGAACGCCGCTCGACTCGGAGAACACAGGTTCGCGGCTGCAATGTGTTGAGTCAGCTTCACTCCTTCAGCCGCGAGTCGGTCGATGTTCGGAGTTCTGCGAAAACAAAGTCTCAGTTGAGTCTAACACAGAATAAACTCAGAAAAAGACGGCGTTTCCTCGTGATTTTGACCTGAGCGTGGTGTTTCCGTAGCAACCCAGGTCCCCGATGCCCAGGTCGTCCGCCATGAACAGGACGAAGTTAGGTCTGTCCCGGTCCAGACACAGGACGGGGTTCGAGTCCAAAACCAGCAGCAACAGCTTCAGCAGCAAACACACACACAATGACTTCATTTCAACAGCAAAACCTACAAAAAAACACAGACTTTTAACAATTATCTGTGAAATTATCGTCTCATTTATAACTCTACATTTACATCACAAACTAATTCATGTTGATTAACCTGAAGTGTACTGTTCTATTAATAATAAACTATACAGGAAATGTACTAGTGTTGTTTTACCAGCACAAAGAATATGAAACTATTAATTATATACAATTTAATTACTTTAAGGAGACAACTGGCACGTTTTTACACATAAATAAATAAATAAATACAATATATTGATAATAAAATACCTTTTTACGAGTCAGTACTGTTCTAATCAAATCTGAGAGACTGTGAAAAGGACTTTTAATGCACTTTAGATGTTTTTTGCACATTATTGTTTATGTTTATTTCGTCCTGATACTATTTTTTTTACAAACTGTGCCTCATATTATTAATTTTATAATGTTTGCAATAAAAAAACTTGCACCATTCTATGCTTTTAATTTAATCTCGTTATCTTTAACAAGGACAATAAAGTTTTGAATTTAATTTAAAACAAATTCCACCTGAATTCACCCGAAGCTAGTCGCTGCTAAAAATAAACTGTGCAAATAAAACAGTTTTTTGTGACTGAATATAAATTAACGTAATAAAACTCCTTGTGAACTTTTACCCAGTCGGTTTTATGACTTTTATGGTTGTTTTTGTCAAATTAAAAAGTGAGTCACGTGACTTCTTCAACTGCGTAACGAGTCGTTGTTAAATTAGTTCAGTTTTACGGGTTCTTTCCGCGAATAAGTTGAAATATGACGTGTCACGGTTTAGTTATTGTTTTATTCTGTTGAAAGAGAAATAAAAGGTGTGTTTAAGGCGGAAATAGAGCTTACCTTCTGCAGAAAACACAACTGAATGAATCTGCGGCGTTTGAACTGAGACGTACAGAGCGTGGGTTGCCAGATCCCAGCAGCAAAACCCAGCCCAGGAACAACACAAACACCGCCTTCAGTCAAAACAACCAGGGTTTCCCAAACACTGGGTCGCGATCTGTAGATGAGACAGTGTAGAGCTGATTTGGGTCGCAATAGAATTTAAGTTTGAAGAGAAAAGATGCGCGTTGATGTAAATAAATGAGAAATAGCTGCTTTTAAAATGGGTTAAATGGTCAGGGGCAACACAACAGCATCACTTTAGGGGAAAATAAAGTGGACTGTGCATAAATCTGAGCCAAACAACATGAAAAAGGACTGGAAAGCACGCTGTGTTCAAAATAAAGCAAATAAAGGAAACAAAAATAAACAGGCAGCAGAACATTTGGAAAACACAGTGCACCACACTGTGTAAATAAATAATCCAGTTCTGAAGCAGGACCAGGACTAAATCAGGACTAAACCAAGATTAAATCTGGTGCAAAGGTGGAAATAGATTCAATATAAAAAGAAAAGCATATATTTAAAGCCAGGTTTAGTCCAGATTTAATCTCAGTTTCATCAAATACATAAAAGAACTGAGAATAACAAATGTTTAAACACATCCATCGTGTCTTCTTTATGCAATATTTCACGTTTATTTTGTTCTTATCCTTCAGAGAATATGATTTACTTCTGTGTGGTTAGAGAGATGCTCTGATGATGCTCATGTCTGATGTTGAGATTAAAAAGGTCCTGTTCAGTTGCTCACTTTATCTTTTTGTCGTCACAGATCTGTTTTTGCACAAACCCACAGTATTTACAGAGAAACGAGTCGTTCCTCTTCTTCAGCTGCGTTCTCTCTGAAGCAGATGGACTGTGAAAGTTATCGCTGTGACTGAGAGAAATCACACTCACTCACTGTTAAAGAGCAGAAATCTAACATTCACGCCTTAGTCCATGATTTTAGACTCATTTTAATCCTTTTTTCACTTTTTTCTGCAGATTTCCATCACATAGCGGTTTAATAACAAACTCTGTGTCTCTTATGAAGAAGACAACCTTAAAATTTCAGCTTTTTTCCCCGATTTTAAACAAAATTACTTCACTTTTTACCATAATCTTCCTTCCTGTTGTGTCTCTGAGCTGTATTTCCACAAACACACAATAAAATCTGCTTTAGATCATGTTTAAATCTCTGTAGAAGCGTTTAAGAAAAGAGAAAACATCCAAAAATGAACTAAAGGAGTGTACAGTGGTGCTTTGACTCAATAGAGAACCATATTTAGCTTCATTTCTGCTCAGACTGACCCTCGTTCTTCAAACCCTGCCTTTAAAAAACAGACTTCTGCATGAATAAGGCCTCATTTCCAGTTTATCTTTGCACAGAGCTGCTGCTGCTGCTGAAGCCGGAGGGAGCCGCTGCATTGATCTGCTCTGTTTCTCCCTTCGCTCTGCTGCAAATGTATTTAGTCTGGTTCAGGGAGAGGAAAAAACCAGCCATAAATCGTTTGGTAAAGATGTTTTTCACGCTGGAGGCTGAGCTATTCTTTATCTAAATAGACTCCCGGCCTCGGAGGATGAGTTTAGCCGTGCGTCGAGCTGCGGAGAAGTGTTTTAGATCATCCTCCGCCGCACCATACGGACCGACTCATTTACATACAGCAAAGGACATCGCATAGACAGGCGTTTATCAGGGAAATATCACAGAAAAATGGAGTTTTAGTTTGTCGAATGTGTGTGGAGTTGATCTGCTGCTGTGGTTTGTCTCCATCTGGTGGCGAAGGGAAGTACTGCACGGTTAATGGGAAAGAAATGGAGCAAAAAAACAAACAGTGACTTTGGTTAAAACGTCTTTATACAGGGTTTTTATCCAGCGCTTTTACAAAAGACAAAAGAGACACATTCACAAATAAATACAGAATATATATGTACAACATTTACAGGGACATTTTACAGAGAGGTCAAAGGTTAGAGGAAGCACTGCTGAAGGTGACTGTGGACGAGGGGCGTTTACATGCAGCTTATTCAGTATTATCATTAGGTAAAAGGGAGCTGTAGGAATCAAAATCTGAGGTAAACACTGGGCTTTGATTTTAAATATTGTTTGAGAAAGTTAACACAGACAGGATTTTTCACTTTGGTTTGAAAACGCAATCATTTAAGAGCAGAATAACCAAGATTGTGTTGGTTTTCCTCCTTTCCTTTCCTTTATTTTATGCAAATTAGCCATGTGCTTTTAGGTTTTAATTGCACTGCTTCATTTATTACTTTTAGGACAAGATTTAATCCAGAAAAGAGCTTAAAAGAGGCTCGTTTTATTTAAAAAGCAGCTGATGTCTGGTGTTTTTTCTCCGTAGACTCGTCCTGTGATCTGATTGGCCGCCGCTCTCAGTGCCGCTCGATGATTGGCTGTTGTTGGTGATGCTTCCTCAGTCTGGGTCCTGATAGAAAACAACACGTCTCTTTTAAAACAAGCCCATATCGTCGTTTTTTTAGTGAATTCGTTGAGTTGTTTTACGTCGTTCGGAGGCGCTCTCGTATCTCGTCGGCGTCTGAAACGTCCGACTGGAGACGGGACCCTCTCCGTCGACGGTCAGGAGCTGCACGTCTAATCTGTACACGCTCCCGGGACGGAGACCGGGGACCACCAACGCCCTGCCGTCCTGGGACACCACAGAAAACACAAAACCTATCATTTCTTCACTTTTTTCTTCATTTTCTTTCTGTTTTAGCTGTTTTTTTTTTACCGGTGGAAGTATCTGCGACTGCGAGACGAGGCTGTGCGACGGCCCTTTGCTGTTGCCGTAGCGACCGGGGGGGACGACCTCGGCCCACGTGACCTGCGACCCCGTGAGCCGCCGGCCCCGGGGCATCGTGGGTAAGCTCCAGCTGAAAATGGCCGTCACGTTTCCTCCGCGAAGGTCGAAGGCTGCGGTGATGTTCGACGCTTTGGACTGAAGCTTGTGAGCAGCAGCTGGAAGAAAATATACTTATTAAATATTCTACTTTAAACAAAACAAGTGTCGATAAAGTTTATGAGAGTACAGCAGTATTATTTAAACACTGGGATATTATGAGTCTAAAACAGGACTAAACCAAGACTAAAATCTGCTGTGTCTTTGATTAAAAACACATTTTATTTAATTAATTTGTGTGTGAATGTATGAGTACAAGTACAAATACTACGTTACTGTATTTAAGTCAATTTTTATTTATTTATCCGGCGACTTTTTACTTTTACTCCCTACTTTTGACACAAATATCTGTTCTTTTTACTCTTTACTTTGTCAAAACCTCTTCGGACAACAAAATAAAAGACGTAACTAACAAGAGAGAGGAAGTCAAGCCCCGCCAAAATAAGAGAAGGCAACTCATAGAATGTAATATTGTTTGGTGATTGTTGGTGAATGATGCAGAATGAAAATATTACTGAATAAATCACAATTGCTCTGGTTTTTAATGATTCTGTCTGAAATGTAAACTAAAAGATTATTAATGAAAGAGTTATTTCAGATTTCAGATTTTTCACTAATGCATCGTGGATCATTGACAGCAACATTCATTTTTACTTTTTAGTCATTTTTAACACAGGTTTTTTCTACTTAAAAACAGATTGAGTTCTTTTACCAACTTTGAGAACAAGTAAACTTCAGTTAAATTAACAAAAATATATAATAATGTACTTATTTTATTAATTTATCATTTTTTTTATCACATTTGTGGGTTTATTTTATTAAAAACATGCAGATTTTTATTACATTTGTGGGTATTTATTACATTTTTGGGCGTAATAAGGTCTAAACTCGATCTAATTCTGCCTTTTTAAATTCACGACCTCACGTTACTCACTAAATATGAACGTCCCACCTGTTTGTGGACTACAGCTGATGGGTTTGGGACTCTTGGCCTGAACGGCGGCGCAGCTCGGAGTGAAGAACCCCGCGCTCTCGGACCGGGACCTGGTTCTCCTCCCGACCGTCTGCAGGACCACTCTGTATTTACAGGAGAAGACCAGCCCCGAGAGGCTCACGAAGCTCTCCTACGACACACCACAGAGAGGTCAAACCGGGGTCACATCTGGGACTAAAAACACAGACACGGAGCAGGGTTTGGGAGCTCGAACCCGACCTGGGACACGGTTTTCTCCATCTGTCGGGTCTGGTTGTGGCTGCAGTGCTCGGGACCCCATTGGATCCGGTAAAACTCCACCGAAGGATCTGAAGGAATAAAAGAGAAGTAAGCGATAAAATAAGGATTCAATCGGTGAAAACGAGGAAGTACGTGAAGAATAAATGTGAATAAAAGCCAAAATGTTGACCTGAGCTCTTCTTCCAGTAGACGTGGACCCGCAGCTGTCCGTCCTGGTAAAAGGGAGTCCCCACATCCACATCCAGGACGTCCCCCGATGAGCCTCTGGGGGGAAAACTGGGGTCTTCAGGGGTAAAAACAAAGACAATTTATGGTTAAAAGTACAAAAGTCACAAATAATGAAGAAGAAAAGCCTTCTGTGTGATTTTGTGCTGGTTTTTCTGTGTTTTTCTGTGTGTTTTTCTGTGTTTTTTTCTGTTTTTTCTGTGTTTTTCTGTATTTTCGTGTGTGTTTTTCTGGTTTTTCTGTGTTTTTCTGTGTTTTTCTGTGTTTTTCTGTGTTTTCGTGTGTTTTTCTGTGTTTTTCTGTGTTTTTCTGTGTTTTTCTGTGTTTTCGTGTGTGTTTTTCTGTGTTTTTCTGTGTTTTCGTGTGTTTTCGTACTGCGGTGTGTGCTGAAGTGGATCATGGCCCGAGGTCCTTTGATCTGGTTCTGGCTCCAGTACGACACGGACTGGACCTCCACGGAGTAAGTCCTGTTAGACCTCATACTGTCCAGGTCCACGAAGGTCTGAGGAACACGGGTTAGACTTTAGTAGGATTAGGACTGAAACAAGACTGAACCAGGACTAAACCAGGACTAAACCAGGACTAAACCAGGAGTAAACCAGGAGTAAACCAGGTCTAAACCAGGATTAAACAGGGACTTAATCAGGAGTAAACAGGGGAAAAACCTTGGACTAAACCAAGACTTAATTCAAGGTAAACCAGGATTATGCAGAACTAAATCTGGACTGAGCACGGACTTAACATAAACCTAATCCAGGACTAAACTAGGTCTAAACCAGGTCTAAACCAGGTCTAAACCAGGACTAAACCAGGACTAAACCAGGTCTAAACCAGGTCTAAACCAGGACTAAACCAGGTCTAAACCAGGACTAAACCAGGTCTAAACCAGGACTAAACCAGGACTAAACCAGGTCTAAACCAGGTCTAAACCAGGTCTAAACCAGGTCTAAACCAGGACTAAACCAGGACTAAACCAGGACTAAACCAGGTCTAAACCAGGTCTAAACCAGGACTAAACCAGGACTAAACCAGGACTAAACCAGGTCTAAACCAGGACTAAACCAGGACTAAACCAGGACTAAACTAGGTCTAAACCAGGTCTAAACCAGGACTAAACCAGGACTAAACCAGGACTAAACCAGGACTAAACCAGGTCTAAACCAGGACTAAACCAGGTCTAAACCAGGACTAAACCAGGACTAAACCAGGACTAAACCAGGTCTAAACCAGGTCTAAACCAGGACTAAACCAGGACTAAACCAGGACTAAACCAGGACTAAACCAGGTCTAAACCAGGTCTAAACCAGGACTAAACCAGGTCTAAACCAGGTCTAAACCAGGACTAAACCAGGACTAAACCAGGTCTAAACCAGGTCTAAACCAGGACTAAACCAGGTCTAAACCAGGTCTAAACCAGGACTAAACCAGGTCTAAACCAGGTCTAAACCAGGACTAAACCAGGTCTAAACCAGGTCTAAACCAGGTCTAAACCAGGTCGAAACCAGGTCTAAACCAGGTCTAAACCAGGTCTAGGTACCTCTCTGACGGTCTTCCTGCGTTTGCTCAGAGACGTTCCCGGTCTCTGTCCGTCCGAGGTCCAGCTCCAGGACACTCTGTAGTGATGAACCGGGACGTCCAGATCCAGGGGGGCGTCCCACTGGAGCCGGGCCGACACCGCTCTGCCCGGACCGAACGTCAGGTTGGACACCCTCAGGTCGGACGGGGCCGGAGGACTGGACGGGTCTGGGTTTGGGATCAGGACAGAGACAAAAGGAACCGAGTGAACTGAGGGGACAGTGGGACAGGACGCTCATCTGGGACGTTTTGTGTCCATTATTTTGATGAAAACTGACCCAACAGCTTGAGATGTAATCACTTTTTCACAGTTTTTGGACATTTTCAACTCGTACTTGCTTTTTAACAGCTTCAACTCAGACTCAGACACAATCAGAGAAAAACTGGAGTAAACATTTCAACTCTTTACAAAAGGACTAGCATTTTCATTTAAATTACCTTTTTTTACTGTTTCATTTAGTTTTTCAGTGTAATCTCCTAAAGTTTATTGTAACAAGAATCATCTGAAAAAATGAGACCTTAAGACGTGATCTAGTCTTTATAATGAAGGATTTTAATAGATGAGAATGATCAGTCCACAGCAGGATTTTGTCCAATCACAGCTCACTTCAGGTAAAAAGGAGCGCTCCCATTGGTCGACACTGATGTCAACAACGAAGGAACGAGGAAATAAACCAAGGAAATGGGTTATTCTGTTGGAAATATGTCTTATTTTACAGAGAAACAGCTCAAAAAAGATAAAAATAGAGAAAAGGGAGTAAATGAAACATGAATAAAGACAGGAAAGGTTAGTGCTGCTGTTGGACGAGAGACGGGGATTTTTGGAGCTTTAATGTGTTTAATTTGTGCAGAACCAAGCGCCCTCTGACCTCTGTTGGAGCAGATGTGGCGGCTCGGGGTCGTGAACCCTTTTGTCCCGTGAGAGTTAACGGCCGCCACTCTGAACTGGTACCAGCGCCCGGGACGGGTATCGGCGAGACGGACGCCCTGCTCCGACGTCTGAGAACGGAGAAAAGAACGGATTTAAAAACGGTTCGGGGAGATTCGAGAGAGGGACCGAGCGATACCGACCTGAGCCACCACTTCCCAGGAGGTGGCGCTGTCCTCGCTGGGCTGGATGCCGTAGTTCCACCTCCGCTGCAGGACGTACACCGCGGGTTCGGCCGAGACGTTAAAACGGGACGACCATCGCACCTGCAGCTGACGGGACGGGAGCTCCTCCAACAGCAGCTCCTTCCTGGGCTTCAGAGGAACGCCTGCAGAGACAGAAAACGAGGAGGAAACACAGGAAAAGAAGAAGAAATGGGATTAAAAGACGTAAATACAAATCTAAAAGTGTGAATTAAAGAGTATTTCCTTATTTTTCTTCACGTTATGTTAAAATAAATCTAGTTTTTGAGCGAGATTTGAAGTCACTGCAGTAAAAGTCTCTGCTGTCGACAAAAGGAGGAAAAGGAACTGGGTCAAACTCCATCTGACTCTGTTGAAGCCCCAAGGGATTGTGGGAAATGACACTTTAGTTGTGACGGTTCGGGGCGAGACAGTTTATTAACGCGGCGTATTTTTAAAAGAGACATCACGGCCCTTTGCAGAGTTTTATGAGACATTTAATACATTTAGAAGGATTTGAACAGGTTTTAGAAGGATTTGAACAGGTTTTATTTGGATTTG
>JAWCTZ010001145.1:0-23741 GCA_036850595.1 Rhyacichthys aspro | reverse complement strand
CAATCCATCTAAAACCTGTTCAAATCCAACTAAAACCTGTTCAGCTTTAAGTGAAATCTATCCAAATGGAAAATACAGTCAGGTTTAAAGCACTCACAAACATATTTTCAAACAATATACTCTGAATTATTGCAATGATTATAGAATTTAATCATCAACAGCTTTTTTCTTTTGGTCACACCATTCTGTGATTTGAGGCTGAGATTGGCCACATACAAAGTCAAACAGAATAGAGCCATAATAATCCTTTGCTGTAAGTATATTTCTAAATCACAGAGTCCCGTTAGATCCAGTGTAGAGTTAAAGGAGACTCTGTGGAGTTCTTGTGTTGCATTTTGCCGCATGAAGCTGCAGCAGCGCGGCTCAGGAGTGGAGCTCTAAATGGAGTCAGTAGAATTGATTATGGGAGGGATGGAGGAATGCACCGGAGGAAAGGAGAGAGGAAGGGAAAGGCAGAGCACCTGGCTCTGAATCTGCTGAAGAAAATCTCTAGGGTCGTCCAACTAGAGCCGGGGTGACTTCGGTCTCCGTCGCTCCAGATCGTAAATCCTGCGCCACAAGAGCAGCCACGTGCCGCTCGAGCCGTGGACTCGCTCTGGACGAAGAGAATGAGACCAAGAGAAGAGGAACGAAAACAGAATACAGACGAGGCCAGAGTCCGGTCCAGGGGCCAGTCCTGGAGCCAAGAGAGAGTTTGTGTGGCCCTCAGCTTCAGAGATAAAATGAACTGTTTATGGTTCCAACAACAGCATCGGTCACAGATTTAATTTACAGGTTCAAATCTGAGTAAAGCCGGTTCAAATTCAACTAAAACTGTTCAAATTCAAATTAAACCTGTTCAAATCTGAGCAAAACTTGTTTAAATTCAACTTAAACCTGTTCAAATCTGAGCAAAACCGGTTCAAATTCAACTTAAACCTGTACAAATATGAGCAAAACCGGTTCAAATTCAACTTAAACCTGTACAAATATGAGCAAAACCGGTTCAAATTCAACTTAAACCTGTTCAAATCCAACTAAACCTGTTCAAATCCATCTCAAACCTGTTCAGACCCAACTAAAAGCTGTACATATCCATCTAAAATCTGGTTAAATTCAACTAAACCTGTTCATATCCAACCAAAACCTGGTCAATATCCAAATAAACCTGTTCAAATTCAACTAAACCTGTTCAAATCTGACCAAAACTTGTTCAAATTCAAGTCAAACCAGCTCAAATCCAACTAAACCTGTTCATATCGGACTAAAATCTGTTCAAATCGATCCAAAACCTGTTCAAATCCAACTAAAACCTGTTCAAATCCAACTAAAACCTGTTCAAATCCAACTAAAACCTGTTCAAATCCAACTAAAACCTGTTCAAATCCAACAAAACACTTCAGATCCATCTAAAACCTGCTCAAATCTGACTAAAACCTATTTAATTCCAGCTATACATCTAAACCTGTACTGAATAAACTCACAAGACACTGTCAGCCTTTGGACAATTTCCCTCAAATGTGTCCCTGGTTTAATGGTGAGATTAACAGTATTGACACATGAGATTCATAAAAGGTCAATGAATACCTGTAAAAGTAAAAATCGTTCAAGATCATAAAGATAAAACCCATAAAGAAGACACGACTATCTTCTTCAAACAGTTTTTCTTCGGTCATTCCCTGCATCTACAGCCACAATGTTCCTAATTCATCATCGAGTTTGGCCACAGCTACAGCCACATGCTTCTGGATGTATTTATTAATATTTTCTCCGTCCGTTTATACAACAATATGACTTCTGTTCAAAAAAGAGCACAGTTTAAGCTCGATTCATTGCAGCCTTGATGTTGTTTTTAACCGTTTCTGTTTAATAAATGAAATAAAATGAAAATTGCACTTTACATTTCTTTATTTTTGGATTGTTTTGTCAGATTCTCGTTGAGTTACATGCCCCTGATTTCAACGTTTCTAAACTCTTGTTGTGTCAGGCAGGATTTACAGACACAGGGTTTACAAGAGTAGAAGTTTTAATACCAGCGTTGTGTTTAGTCTTTTCTGATGAACGTTTGCTATTTCTTGCAGACAACTAATACTATTACTACTGTTGTTGTACTTTAGACTGGTCTGAAAAGTATTTTGGAAAGTTCTTCGTCTTTTGGTTGGTCTCAAACTCATTTTTACTCGTTCTTGTCTCAGTCTCGGACGTCAAGATCCAACCAAGACCAAAACTGGTTCGACTATAACCTATAGGTCTATTCCTGAGGTTTAATGAAAACCTTAATCTATTATTTTTTATTTAAATCTTGTTCTAATTCTAGTTCTCTGTCTCCACGAGTCTGGACCTGGTCTAAGACCGGACTAACTCTGTCTCCTTCACCAAACACTGACCTCCATGAATCTGGACCTGGTCTAAGACTGGACTAACTCTGTCTCCTTCACCAAACACTGACCTCCATGAGTCTGGACCTGGTCTAAGACTGGACTAACTCTGTCTCCTTCACCAAACACTGACCTCCATGAGTCTGGACCTGGTCTAAGACTGGACTAACTCTGTCTCCATGAGTCTAGACCTGGTCTAAGACTGGACTAACTCTGTCTCCATGAGTGTGGACCTGGTCTAAGACTGGACTAACTCTGTCTCCATGAGTCTGGACTTGGTCTAAGACTGGACTAACTCTGTCTCCTTCACCAAACACTGACCTCCATGAGTCTGGACCTGGTCTAAGACTGGACTAACTCTGTCTCCTTCACCAAACACTAACCTCCATGAGTCTGGACCTGGTCTAAGACTGGACTAACTCTGTCTCCTTCACCAAACACTAACCTCCATGAGTCTGGACCTGGTCTAAGACTGGACTAACTCTGTCTCCTTCACCAAACACTGACCTCCATGAGTCTGGACCTGGTCTAAGACTGGACTAACTCTGTCTCCATGAGTCTGGACCTGGTCTAAGACTGGACTAACTCTGTCTCCTTCACCAAACACTGACCTCCATGAGTCTGGACCTGGTCTAAGACTGGACTAACTCTGTCTCCTTCACCAAACACTGACCTCCATGAGTCTGGACCTGGTCTAAGACTGGACTAACTCTGTCTCCTTCACCAAACACTGACCTCCATGAGTCTGGACCTGGTCTAAGACTGGACTAACTCTGTCTCCTTCACCAAACACTGACCTCCATGAGTCTGGACCTGGTCTAAGACTGGACTAACTCTGTCTCCTTCACCAAACACTGACCTCCATGAGTCTGGACCTGGTCTAAGACTGGACTAACTCTGTCTCCTTCACCAAACACTGACCTCCATGAGTCTGGACCTGGTCTAAGACTGGACTAACTCTGTCTCCTTCACCAAACACTGACCTCCATGAGTCTGGACCCGGTCTAAGACTGGACTAACTCTGTCTCCTTCCTGACTCTGTGTCTATAGCTAAAAGTCTTGGTCTTGTCTTGGTCTTGATAAAGACACAAGAGTGAGGTGTGTTTATTGTTGCCTAGAATTAGAAAAGATAATGATGAGATACTTTTTGATTCTAGAGTTGTAAAGACATCCTGAAGTTTTAATTAAAAACTGAATGAATCTGTGGTCGCATCATCTTCTCATTTTCCACAAATGTAAAAACAGCAGGTGATGGCACTAATCTTCACCACCATCCTCTGGACTTCTCACAACATCAAGACTGTCCAGGTCCAGTCCGACAACAAAGAAAACTACACTCGCTCCACAAACTGATAAAACATCTTCAGGATCTGCAGAACCTCCTGCACCTCCTCAGATCTGTGGGGATTTCAGGTTTCTGTGGACAGTTGAGGATAAACCGTGACACTAAAGGGAAGAGATGTGCTGGTTTCTTTTACTGCTTCACCATCGTTGTATATGTTGCCAATAAATTATGGATAGTATTTTTTTAAACAAAACCTAAGGTAAATTTCTTCTGTCCAATTTCATATTTACCAATTTAAAACAAACTCAAGCTCTTTGTGAGTAAACTAAAAGAGTTATTCCAACATCAGTCTCAGTTTCCAGAGTTTCAGGTCATTTTTACTCATTTCAGTTTTGCTGTCTCTACTTTTCTCACTCTGCTGTGAGTTTGTGTTTTATTTAAACGAAATAAAAACAATTGCAGCAAATGTTTCTATTAAAATGACCTTATAGTTCCGAAAAGTGGACTTCGTATTTATTTAATCTAATATTGTTCCGTGGTGACAGACCAAACCCGAGACTGAGAGAAACTGTGAATGATGAACTCCATCACATTAAATGACTCAGGCCTTTTCCACAGTTCGCTCTGAGAAACTGGAACAGAGAATTAGAGCCAGGAAGCTGCTGTAATGACCTACTGTCCTGCACCGCTCCGTCTGAATTGAATTATTCCTGCTCCCTCCGGTCCACAGCAAAAACAGAGGAATCATCAGATCAGTCAGGTATAGAAGACACCCGTCACCCAATCGCCCTCACCCCGGGGTGACCCGCACCGCTCTGATATTTCACTCCTGCCTCCCCTTCGGCTCCGACTGATCCACAGAGACAAGACGTGAGGGGCTTCCCACCGAGACACCGTCTACAGGGGCCGGACGTCCCACAGATGAACCGGACTCATCACTGGGACCATAACACAGGGATTTACAAAAGAACGTATATTTGATTTTAGACTCAGCTACAGAGAGTATTATTCGTAATGAGAGAGTGGAAATATTCTCTTGTTAGTTCATAATAATAAGTTTGAAAAGTGAGCAAATCCTTAAAATATCTTTTATTTTCATTCATTTGGGACACTGCACGTTCTGTTCAAATCAAAAAATACACAAAAGAATGATCAAGTTTGTTATCCCTTTAAAGAAAGTGAAGAAAAGGGGAATATTAGGCTATTTTTCTTTTACAAACTCCAAAACTGAATGTATAAAGTGAACATGCTTTATTGTTTTGCTGTTGCTGAGCTTATTTCATGTAGAAGCAGTGTTTTTGAGAAGTTTAAAGTTGGTCGGTCGATCTTTTTTTGAGCCGTTTCTCGTATTTCCAACAGAATAACCCATTTCCTTGGTTTATTTCCTTGTTCCTTCGTTGTTGACGTCAGTGTCGACCAATGGGAGCGCTCCTTTTTACCTGAAGTGAGCTGTGATTGGACAAAATCCTGCTGTGGACTGATCATTCTCATCTATTAAAATCCTTCATTATAAAGACTAGATCACGTCTTAAGGTCTCATTTTTTCAGATGATTCCTGTTACAATAAACTTTAGGAGATTGCACTGAAAAACTAAATGTAACAGGGAAAAAATCCGTTAATAATTCATCCATAATTTTATTGAATTCAGTGTTTATGTTGAAGGTCGTAATGCACTGACAGTCAGATGGAGGCCTCAAATAACATTAAAGCTCTGTTTTTATGCACATAATTCAACTTAATTCAATCCTTTTTTCTTGCAGGTATCTTACTGCCCCATTTGTTTTTATTATTGCCCCTTTGTTGTGATCCCCAGCCCCCTTCTTCATATTTTACCCCTTTTCTCCCCGAGTCTGTCTGCGTCTTTATTCAGAGAAGGCTCCATTTCAATCCTGCTCTGGGCCGTTACGTAACCGCCGCACCATCGGAATAACAATTCAAGAGGAGGAGAGATTAGCGCAGTCGGAGCCGGGGAGGGGCAGGAGGAGGAGGAGGAAGAAACACATCTGAGCACGTGCGGCGCTGTTACAATCCAGAGGTCTGCCCTGTGACTGGAGGCAGAGCTGAACCGAGGACGTGTCGGAGACAAAGACGAGCTCAGAACGCCGCAGTACGACGTGTCAACTCAGCATCGTTTACAGTCGTTCAGAAGGAAACAAGTCAATACATCGACTGAGCTCAGTTCATCAATAAAACAGAGAGAATGAAGGATATTAACAAAGAATACAGTTAATGTTCATCGTCCACAGATAAGTTCATCTATAGCACACTCTGTATTTCACTGTTTATCTCTCATTTTGACGTGTTTAAGTAGCTTCACTGAGAAAGAAAAGGAAATATAGTGAATCTAAAATGGATAAAAACAGGTTATAAACTTGAGTAAACCTGGCTTTTCCTGCTACCAGCTTTAACTTTGACAGCTACTTATAATTATAGTCATAATTTAGTCTAATCCTTCTTCTACTAACCTGTTAAAGCTGGTATTGAGGTCCCAAACATTAACATAGTTTGATATTTAATTATATTATTGTATTTAATAAAGCTCAAAAGAAGATGAGAACAGCTTCCTTCTCACGGGACACGGACAGAACGGGAATGGTTCCAATAGAAATAAAGCAATAAACTCTTCTAGACGCGGTTCTCTCGACCGGTCCGGGACGTTTAGCAGAATAAACGCCTCCGTCTTCAAACACAAACTCCAGCCTAAAGTCATTTAAACAAAACGTGACATTTTTACGACTAAATAAAGCAGAACAGACTCAGAGGTTCAGATGAGTGGGTGGAGCCTCTTGACTTTTGGTTTATATTGACACTTTAACCATCATCAGAGCATCGTAGTCATGGAGGAATTAATCCTGACGGGACTCAAAGGTAGATGGAACCTGGAGGACACTGGATGAACCAACTCAGTACTTTTTATTGAATATTACGCCATATCATCATCGTCAAACACATCGTTTATATCACACTGTCTTCAGCAGGACTAGACACGGACTAGACACGGACTAGAAGGACTAGACACGGACTAGACACGGACTAGAAGGACTGGACTGACAAATCTCATGAGAATCCAGCTGCTGCCAGAGACATAGACAGCTCTAGACATTCTCTCAGTTGGATTTTTCTGCCACAGTTTAGTTGAATGTGGACAAGCCGTAAACTAAGGGTGAGTTAATCTCTAAAACTGGCATTTAAGGAGATAAAAATTCTGAAAATTCATACATTTTTGTTGTGTTTGATGAGGACTGACATTTTTGGATATACCCTGACACATAATGTTTCTGAGGCAATCTTCAATCTTTAATTTTCTGTGTCTAAGAGACTGGACCCAAGGGTTAAAGTGGTTCATAATAAAACCAAGAGTTGTTGCATATTCAAGGAAATGTTATTAACTGAATAAAGACAAAAAGAAAAATGGACAAGAACTACGCTTGAAGCTAAAACTTGTTTGTTCCAGGAGACGATACAACTTCTGGCTCAGGTTTTAAATAAAATGAATAATCTTAAATGCATTCACAGACTTATATCGACTTTCTCTCTGAACTGACACCAATGTATTAGAAATAATCAGAACAGAATAATGTCCAGCACAAACATTACGTAACTCTCATAAAAACCCAAAAGGCATGTTCTGGAGCTTCACTCTGAATTACTGCAAAGAATGAAAAGAAAGTAAAAGCCTGTCCTCAGATTGAGACTGAGTTTAAAAATAATCTGGCGATCCTCTTTCTTCTGTTTCTCTTCTTTTCTTCTTCTCTTTCTTCTCTCGAGCTATTTTCAGATCCTCTTTCTTCTGACGAACAAAAGATAGAAGCTTCCTCGAGAAAGGGCAGTTCTGGAGAAATACCCCCGTCCTCTTTTACACCAGCCTGAGCCGAGGGCCCTTCAGCTGTAATCAACACAGAGTCCATCCAGGGTTTCCACGGGGCCCCGCTCCGAGGGCCGCGCTCTGAGGGCCACGCTCCGAGGGCCGCGCTCCGAGGGCCACGCTCCGAGGGCCACGCTCCGAGGGCCGCGCTCCGAGGGCCCCGCTCCGAGGGCCGCGCTCCGATCCAGCCCTGGACATGGACGGTCCCTGATCCTCAGGGCCCTTCAGAGGCGGCCCCTCCAGAGTCTTTAGGAACAGGCTTCAAAGGTCAAATGGCATCTTCAGAAAAGCCCTATACATTATATTATCTGTTACTGAGATTAATTTAAGTCTCCTGAGTGAAATGTTTTGCAGGATTCACTTTTGAAAACTCGTATTGTTCAAACTGAAGTGATATAAACAAGAACAAACTGTGATAAAATCTCACTAAAGTGAAATAAACCTGAACTGTTCAGTTGTTTGGACAAATCTTATCAAAATAAAACATCAAATGTTCATTTGTTCAACTGGAAACGTTCTGAGAGACAGATTGGCCATTCTCTATGAGTTTTACCCCAGTTGTTATAATTAAACAACAGAATATAAACATTCAGCGTCTGATAATTGCTTTTTTTATGAGAACATATGTTTTTCTTTTCATTCACATTCATTTCATGCACAATTACTCTCAGTTTGTGAACAACAGGCTGCAACACGAGATACAGCTTAGAGCTAAATACTGTCGTCTATTATCGTCCTGGAGCCAACAAACCTTCTGTATCTAGGTCTTAAATAGTCTGTACATTTTTATTGTGTTGGAACAGTCCGCAGCTGCATGTTTTTACAACGCGCCTCCTGTTTATCCACGAAAAAGCTGAGAAATAACCAGATCTGATGATATATTTGCAGATATCCCACTGTCCTGTTGCTGTTGCAGCTCAGAACCCAGACCGGACCCCAGCCCGGACCCCAGACCGGACCCCAGACCGGACCCCAGACCGGACCCCAGCCCGGACCCCAGACCGGACCCCAGACCGGACCCCAGCCCGGACCCCAGACCGAACCCCAGACCGGACCCCAGACCGGACCCCAGCCCGGACCCCAGACCGAACCCCAGACCGGACCCCAGCCCGAACCCCAGACCAGACCCCAGCCCGGACCCCAGCCCTGACCCCAGCTCAGACCCCAGACTGGACCCCAGCCCGGACCCTGGAGCCTGCACCAAACGCCTCACAAATCACACCCAGAGCCATACGTCAACATAAAGACGACAGTGACAGTGACATGAGCGCAGCGGCCATCGAACTCAGCCTTCAACACATTAACCTCGGCCTCCTGTCCCAGACCTGGAGGAGGAAGAGGAGGAGGAGGAGGAGGAGGAGGAAGAGGAGAAGGAGGAGGAGGAAGAGGAGGAAGAGGAGGAGGAGGAGGAGGAGGAGGAAGAGGAGGAGGAAGAGGAGGAGGAGGAGGAGGAGGAAGAGAGGAGGAGGAGGAGGAGGAGGAAGAAGAGGAAGAGGAGGAGGAGGAGGAGGGAGGAGGAGGAGGAGGAGGGAGGAGGAAGAGGAGGAGGAGGAGGAGGAGGAGGAGGGGGAGGAGGAGGAGGAGGAGGAGGGAGGAAGAGGAGGAAGGAGGGGAAGAGGAGAGGAAGAGGAGGGAGGAGGAGAGGAAGGGAGGAGGAAGAGGAGAGGAAGAGGAGGGAGGAGAGGAAGAGGAGGAAGAGGAGGAAGAGGAGGAAGAGGAGGAGGAGGAGAAGGGAGGAGGAAGGAGGAGGAAGAGGAGGAGGAAGAGGAGGAGGGAGGAAGAGGAGGAAGAAGAGGAAGAGGAGGAAGAGGAGGAGGAGGAAGAGGAGGAGGAGGAGGAAGAGGAGGAGGAAGAGGAGGAGGAGGAGGAGGAGGAGGAGGAGGAAGAGGAGGAAGAAGAGGAAGAGGAGGAAGAGGAGGAGGAGGAAGAGGAGGAGGAGGAGGAAGGAGGAGGAGGAAGAGGAGGAGGAGGAGGAGGAGGAAGAGGAGGAAGAAGAGGAAGAGGAGGAAGAGGAGGAGGAGGAAGAGGAGGAGGAGGAGGAGGAGGAGGAGGAGGAAGAGGAGGAAGAGGAGGAAGAGGAGGAGGAGGAAGAGGAGGAGGAGGAGGAGGAGGAAGAGGAGGAGGAGGAGGGTGTCAGTCCGGGACAAGGCTGCAGACACCTGTTCCACGTTAATGTGATGGAGACTCTCATAAACACTAGACTCAGGCCGACTGCACCGACCAGGTTTAAAAAGACTAAACTAATCTGAGTTTAGTAAAAGTTAGTTTAAAACAACTTTGACCTAGTGTTGGGTTCATTTTACAGACATTAATGAGCGTTACACTGAGGATATGTTGAACTACAAACAAAATGGACGGTGGGACTGATACGTTCAAATAATCTTGACATGACCCTTGTTTTTGAATAAATCTAATTCAGGCCAAACGTTTCTGTGACTTCTTCAAGAACAAACTCCTAAAATACCTTCTCTGTGTGTTTCCCGACCTCCAGCTTTACACAATAATCACTCACTACAATAATATGAATATGAAACACTATAATGCTGAATTAAGCTAAAAAAGGCAGACATTTAAAAACTAACCCTCGTCCAAAACCAGTTTAAAGACTTTAAATAATCTTGGAAATGTCAAACCATGATTTAAACCATTTAACTTTATTGATGTTATCAGTGTGCACCATTTCAAATATTAAATAATTAGTAAACTATAGACAAGAATATGTATCTTAGAGCATGGGTTAATTAAAGTTTATCTATACAATACTTTAGATTATAACTGTACACTTTCCTTTCTTTAATACTTTCTTAATAAGCAGTATTTGTCATCAACTGGCATCAATTTTTTATTTATATTTAACACAAAGCTATCTACAGTTCCATATATTTCATAAAAACTCAAACAACAAACATATAATCCATTTCTTTTCCTGAACTTAACCCAGTGTCTGAACAGAAACGGGTCTTTTTGGTTAAAGTTGAGTCTCGATTCATTTATTAAACTGTGGTTCTTCGTGAAAAGGCGGTTTTGGTGCAGGATGAAGCTCTGAGAACAGTGAACAGCCTCAGAGTGGACTCAGAGCTGCCGTATCGATGGCTCCTGAGTTGTAACTCCGCTAATGGCTGCTCTGAGTCCTTCTGAGCACTTCACAGGTTCAGCTTGGCTCAGCAGAAGCTAAATGTACAACAAAAAGCTACTCTGACAGGTCTCGGTATTGACCCGACTGAACAAAGAGCGGACATAAAGGTGTTGAAACAGAATCCGAGATCCAACGCTGAGCCTAAAGAAACCCTCACGACCAAAACTAGTGATTGTGTTTCCGGAAAAAACGTAATATATTTTAAAAAGAAGAGACTTGAAGACAACAAGAAGAAGAAACGCAGGTGAAAAAAACTATGATGAGGATAAAATCTACACGTGATGTTTTATTTTCTATCAAATTAATTAATCTGTGTCATGTTTAAGTAGTGCTAAAGGGTTAAGAAAAGACTTGATAATACAAAAAGCCTAAGCAGCAATTAAATAAATATATTTTTTGGCAATATAACAAACAACAACATAAAGCTGAGGACACGGTACATGATTTTTTGTCACATGATTCCCAGTTGCACCAGTCTGCTCTAGTCTGGGACAATCAGACACTTTTTGAGCTTAATCTGGACACAGTCGGGTGTGAACTGATTAAAGACACAATTACTGCCAACAGCCAATGAAAAGAGAGGACTGGACACAGGAAGTAGCATCAGACGACAACAGGAAGTAGCAGGAATATCAAAACAAAGATGGCGAACAGTGAGAAACAAAAACCTGCTGAAACCAGTCTGTTTGTGTGTTCTCTAGTCTTTACAAAATCTGTAAAGACTGAGAAGAGTCAAAACATTTAACAAAATCTGCAGCAAAGGGACGGCTCACTGTAAGTTTGAAGAAGAAGTAGCAACAATATCCACAAAAACAGATTTTAACTCTTCTGATCTAAAACATTACATCTCAGACGCCCATTAAGCTAATAAACTGCTGAGAAATGTCCCATATTTTGGAATTCCAGATTAGAGGCTTGTTCTGGAGGTTTCTCTTGGGCCTTGTACTTCCAAAACTCACCAGTTTACCTCCAGTTCCAGATTCATGCTATTTGTCTGGCAGGGAATCGAACCCACAACCTTCTTCCTGTTTCCAAATCTGTCACGAGGAACATTTATTCAGATACAGGCCACACTAGAGACACTTTTTCTGTGTTTGAATAAATGAGGAATCAAATAAAACATCTGTCATATGTGAAAATAAAGTCGTGTAAGTCCCTTTTAAAAACTCACACTGTCTCGTCGTGGAAGCTTTGTTAATCCTGTCTCCAAACAAACGGTCTACGCCTTTAAACGCGTCGTACGTGGAGTAGCGTGGATTAAAGTGAGCACAAACGGCCGAGGGTCCTGCTCACGTACAGTCGGAGCTATTGTTAGCAGGTAGAGCACAAACGCACGAGCAGAATGAGGTGAGAATAGCTGCTGACTCGGACGACGGGCCTTTGTTCACAATGTGACAATGCTCATTTTTCAGCAGCAGCGGCAAACTCATCAATAAAAGTAATTTGAGGACAACATTATCCACTGCTCAGCAACAAACCTGTTCAGCACAATACACTACAGCGTGAGCGCCATTAACAAACGTGAATAAACATGCTTCGTATTATCTGCTTTTACATTTCGCATTTAGACTAATAACAGCTAATGGTTGAGTCTTAAGAAACAGTAATATTCAAACTTTACGACACAAACGAACACAAAAAAAGGCTGAAAAAGCAACTTCCAAACTTTGAAACAGGTCTCATTGATGGAGCTCATAAATACAAGCTACGCTGAAATAAATGGAGCGTTCTAATTATAAACTGTACACGATGTGGTTCATTTAAACACACAATTCACACAAATATTATCAATTATGACACTTTAAGTAAGTTAATTCAAAATACTGTCTTAAAACTTACTTACAATCAGCTTCTTCCAGTTTTTGGCTGTGTTCATGTTGCTTCCTGTTTCTGCTGAAAAAGCCCCGCCCCCTTTTCCTCCAGGTTTAATCCTATTGGCTGTTCACTGCACACGTCATTCATTGGTTAAAGAGGTCATCTGTTCAACTCAGGTTTAAACCCTGAACCGACCATCAGTGGGTGTGGTTATTCAGACAACAGCCAATAGCATTAAACCTGGAGGGGAAAGGGGCGGGGCTTTTCTGCAGAAACAGGAAGCGACATGATCACATCCAAAAAAAAGAGACATGTGTAATTTTTAAGTCATTTTTATAAACTCACTCTGAGGATACGACCAATGTAAAAACTCACAGCTGCTACGTATTTAATGATGTTTCACACTAAATGTAAATTGTTTAAAATTCCTTTAAATCTGATTAAATTCCATCTAAATTAATCTAAAATCTTTTCAAATCCATCTAAAACCTATTCAAATCTATCCAAAACCTGTTCATATCCATCTAAACCTATTCAAATCCAACTAAAACATATTCAAATCTATTCAAAACCTGTTCAAATCCAACTAAAACCTATTGAAATCTATTCAAAACCTGTTCAAATCTAACCAAAACCTATTCAAATCTATTCAAAACCTGTTTAAATTCCTTCAAAACTGATTAAATTCAATCTAAAACCTGTTTAAATCCATCTTAAACCTGTTTAAATCCAACTAAAACCTGTACTTGTGTAACAGGAATAAAATCAGAAGAGTGTCAGCCCTCTTTGGAAAAAGTTCGGACACCTTTGCTCCGACAAAAATGAAGATCTAGATCTGAAATGTTCCTCCATGTCTTTATTAAACCTCCTCTTATTTATAAAAGACATCGCCGAGCTGTAAAATGTACCTGTAGAACGTCATTTACAGACCGTGGCTCATTTTAACTGTGAATATTATCAAACCCACGACACAAACTCTTATTGTAAAGACTTCCTGTTCTCCTTTTGGAACGGAGTTGTGCCAAAGTCCACTGTTTTCTGAACCGTGCCAAGACGAAGCTATGATTAAGTATAACACCACCTGCTCCGTGGAGTCGTCGCGCTCAGACGGGGTCAGCGTTATCCCAGATTAAACTTTTGGATTTGCCGTTTCACTGCTAACATCTGGTCTCTTAAGATATTGATTTTGTTATAAGCGCTGCTCTGCGTTAGCGACGATAACCGGGCTCGAGGCTGGAAAAAAAACAAGAAAACCCCATCAACTGATAATAAAGCTGCAGGTTTCACAAGAACCTCCCTTTACTCAAAAAAAAAGTGAATCAAGGAGGAACGAGAGAGTCTGAGGGGAGTCTTATGTGAAAGAATAAAGCTGCATGGTTACGTAACGGATCTGAACGTCTGAACACTCGGAGACAGACTTGTGTTAGTCGCCGGAAAATTCCCCGTCTTCAAAGCTCATTCAGGCTCCATTCACGTCTCCAGGCGTCACACATACAGTACAGGGCCACACAGAGGTGACAGTCGAATCTAAAGAGGTTCTCCAAAACAGACGGAATTAGGAGTGAATATAGTCGATGTATGAGACAAAACTAGTCTTAGGTGTTGTTTTTATATCAGAGCAACACGTTTTATTTTGTGTTTCTGGTGTTAAAAGAGGTTTAAAGACACTAGAACAATCAAGAAACAGATTATCCACAGTGAGAAGAGAATGGAGAATATGAAAATAAAGTCTAATATTGCAAAGGTCCTGCATTTCTTCATTAGTTTGTTAATGTTAAAATCTAAGGGTTTAACAACTGGCCAAGCTTAGACGTTCTTTGAGAGCAGGAATACAGGCGATAATTTATCTTTTAGTTATTTATTTAGTTATTTCATTCGTGCCATTTCATAATCTTGCCACAAAACACAATAATAAACAAAAACAAGGAAAAAAAACAAACCAAAGCAGACATCATCCCAATAGAAACGAACGAAAATGGAGAAAAGAAGATCAGTCTTAAATAACCTGCTCCTTTTCATCATCTGACAATAAATAATAATCAAATAATCATCACCTCATATATTCTCCTGTCTTACATTTATATAAACCTAATTTTTCATTATTTTTTTGCAAAACACAACATTATTTTATCTTTGCACATTTTCTTAAACTTTTAAAATGAGAATCCAGAGAAAAATGTGTATAAAATGAAAGAATTGATGTAAGTTTGGTTTGTCCCAGAGGCGGGTCCTGGTCCAGATGGAGTCTTCGATGGACGGAAAGTTATCGTTATGAATGAAATAAAGCGACTAAACTGCAGACGGTGATGAAACATGTGACCTCTCGAGACCCAACCCTTCGAAGACTCTAGACTTTTATACATTTCACCAAATAATCACCAAAAAACAACCACAAAAAAGAGAAATTGTTGAGCATATTCCACCAACTTGTCGTGCTGCTTCAGATTCAGAATCAACACTGTGCATCTTGGTAAAATAGTGACAGGTCGAGCATTTATTCATCTTTTTTCAGACTTGAGAGAGTTTTGAGAGAGAGTGAATGAACGAAAATGGGGCAATATTATGTAAGGAGTTAGCATTAGCTGATATTTAGCATTAGCCTCATTGTTACGTGTTCGTGCTGGGTTCAGTCAGTTGTGTTTTGGATAAAGAAGTGTTTTTTATTCTCCCGTCTGACTGTTTATGGCTAAAATGCAGGAAACTTGTTCATCTTTTTATATTTCACCTTTCCATTTTACAAAACTGAACTCTTCCTCCGTCTTCCCTACAGTTTTTCTCACACGACTCAGTTCACGTCTGACATCAACTCGTATCAAAAAACCCTTCCCGTTCTCAAACAGAGACGACTTCCATGGCTCTGCTGTGTCGTCACTTTTTGCTGACGCTGCTTTTTCACAGACTACACCCCCACAGCGGAAACACAAGGCAGATCGAGAGCTGCTGTTCCAAAACCAAACAGATCCGTAAAAACAAAGCCTTTACACAGATCTACTTCTAAACAAACGACATTCAGATGACAACACCAGGCCAATCCAACTGTGTCTAATGCAGTTAAACAGATAGAAATATAAGTAGCTTTCACTGTAAAGTCAGATGTAACTGTGGATTATGTCATTTCAGTCTCAAAAACAGTGTGTCTCTGTTAAAATGTAGTATCTTGAGTGTTGGGCGATGCATTTATTTCTTAGTTTATGCAGAAATATGTTCCACAAATGCATTTTAAATAGATGTTCTGCAAAATCGTCAACTTTACACAGCTTTTCTCGCAACAGACAATCCAGTCCATTTGGTAAAAGCTGACGAATCTGTCGGGAAATCTGGGGAACTATGACTGCAGGTGCCAAGACCGACAATGTAATCAGTCCATTCAATGATAATGCAACAATATACCTTCAAAAAAACCTGATTGTTCCCCACTGCTGTCCGTCCACTCCCCCCTCCTCACCCGGTTTCCATCCGTTTCTACTGCATCAGCATCAGATCGGTTTACATCCAGCCTCTGCCACAGCCACCAACGTACACTCATCCGATTCAGACCATCACACAATCTTTTGTCGCTAATTCGACGAGGAATTCTCTTCCCTGCAGTGGGTGGGTAGGGTTTATAGTTTACAGCGAGCGTTGCCAGTCGCCCGAGCGCCGGATGGGACTTCGGGAATCGCTCTGCAGTCATGACAATGCCACATGGAAGGAAGATCCTGCACTTTGGGTTCCACCACGACACCACGATGAGTGGTGTCGTGGTGACCAGTGCAGGATCTTCAAGTAAACTGGTATTTGTTGTATCCCAAAGAGCTGAATGTGCAAAAACACCCAAAATGCAAGAAAAGTATGAAGAGAAAAGGAGTTATTTTACCGTTTGCAAGGTACCGCAGTGAGAAAAAGCAAGAAAAGAGGGGGGTACGAGGGACAGATGTGCGATACAGGAGGTAGAGACCGCCCTATCGGAGGCTGGGACAGGACGGTCGGCTCAGAGAGAAGCAGCAGCTGTGAGGAGTACAAACATGCAGTGCGTTCGTTCGTATGCTCAGGGCATACATGTTGTCACACAGTAGAAACACGCTCGGGCACCGGGTTTCCATGTGTGCCCCGGGATGCCCCTCGTCAGAAGAGCTTAGCATGACAAGAGAGAAGAAGAAGAAGAAGAAGAAGAAGAAGAAGAAGCAGAAGAAGAAGAAGAAGAAGAAACCCTCCTCAATCACACCTCAACACACCAAACCAGTAACAGTACCTTGCGCTTCTTATCCCTGGATCGGCTCCTCTTCTTGCTCCGTTCCTCCTCCTTCTCTTTGCGTTCCTGCTCCGCTAAGGCTTCCAAATCCTTGTTCTTGCGGAGGTGCTTGGCGGCTTGTGCCATGGCGTCGTCGAGGTGTTCGGGACGCCGTTTACTGCTGCTGCTGCTGCTGCTGCTGGAGGTTTAGATGCGAGACGGGAGGTAGCCACAGCTGCCGACGCTGAGCTGCTCCTCTGTGGCCCTGCGGAGTCTGGTCCTATCCCCCTCCTCTCTCTTCAGCAGTGCAGTCACACACCGTCTGCTGTGGGATGCTACTGCCGCACTGCTCTCCTCCACTCTCTCACCACTTCACTTCTCTCTCCTGCCTCCTCTCTCTCGTGCACAACCTCTTTTTTTTTTTTTAAATGCTTTTATTGGTTCTTCAACGCACAATAAACCTTTCTTTTCTGCCCTTCCTCATCAACCCGTCAGATTAAAAACGGATGAACCGACAGCCGGTTGAGGAGTCGCCGGGGCTAAATCAAAGTCCTCACATGGCATTGATTTGGTGTCCTTTGGCTGTATTTAATTTCTGTGTCTGTTAATAGTCCAGCTGCGGAGGATAGTGCACGGCCAATCACGTTATCAGTCGGACACTCTGAGGGGGAATCAAACAGCTAAAACATGCATGAGGAGAAAAAAAAAAAAAAGCAAAAGGCCGTCTCTTACTGGTTCACACCCCCTTGTTTGGTTCTTTCCCCTCGGTGTGCTCCCCCTCCCGCTCCACTCTGCAGCAGACAGCACCGGCAGCCGTTGGTGCAGTGTGTTTGTGTGCATTAGACTGAGGCTGGGGCTGCTCCGGATCACTCTCCCACTCTGAACGTGATTGGGACTGAGTAACACTATCAATCCGTGCGCCACTGGCTTGTTTTGCAGGTGATCTGGCCTTTTCTCTTGCCTCTCGTTGGTACAGTGAACGGCAGAGGGAGGGGTCTGTGTAGCTCCTGATTCTGAGCCAACACCAGTGAGTCACTGAACATTAGGGCTTCACAATATTTGGAAAACACCCCAGATGCATCATCTTTGTTGACTATCACAAAGACTAAATGAGCTGCGATATTTGTACCATAGAGCTCTAGATTAAGTCACTTGCTCTGGTCACTGGTGCCAACATAGTTCACCAAGAAAAATACTTGTCATTCAGAATACCAATACTGTACTTCAGTTTTTATGATATATTATGTCTGTGGAACTGATAAAGCTCTCGAGGCCTGTCTTGTCTTGGACTCAAACTCATTTTTGGTCAGTTTTGTCGCAGTATTGGACGTCAAGATCAACCAAGACCTCTCAGTGTTGATTAAAAACCTCAATCCTTTAATACTCAATAAAAAATCTCTAATTCTCTAACTCCTCTTTGGACTCTAAGACTGGACTAACTCTGTCTCCATGAGTCTGGACCTGGTCTAAGACTGGACTAACTCTGTCTCCATGAGTCTGGACCTGGTCTAAGACTGGACTAACTCTGTCTCCTGAGTCTGGACCTGGTCTAAGACTGGACTAACTCTGTCTCCATGAGTCTGGACCTGGTCTAAGACTGGACTAACTCTGTCTCCTGAGTCTGGACCTGGTCTAAGACTGGACTAACTCTGTCTCCATGAGTCTGGACCTGGTCTAAGACTGGACTAACTCTGTCTCCATGAGTCTGGACCTGGTCTAAGACTGGACTAACTCTGTCTCCTGAGTCTGGACCTGGTCTAAGACTGGACTAACTCTGTCTCCATGAGTCTGGACCTGGTCTAAGACTGGACTAACTCTGTCTCCATGAGTCTGGACCTGGTCTAAGACTGGACTAACTCTGTCTCCATGAGTCTGGACCTGGTCTAAGTCTGGACTAACTCTGTCTCCTTCACCAAACACTGACCTCCATGAGTCTGGACCTGGTCTAGGACTGGACTAACTCTGTCTCTTAGTCTGGACCTGGTCTAAGACTGGACTAACTCTGTCTCCATGAGTCTGGACTTGGATTGTTTGGATTTTTTTACTCTCTCTTGTATCTATCAGTGTATCATGCATTGGTCTTGGTATTTACTTGATCCGTCTTGGTCTTGGTCTAGACCTGTTCTTGTCCTGAAGTCTTGGTCTTGTCTTGGTCTTGATGCTCTCTGGTCTCAGTCACATCGGTCCTGACTACAACACTAATCTAATCCAAACCCTGGATCTGGTCTAGAGTCGGTCTTGATCCATCATGGTCTTGGTCTTGACTCGGTCTTGGCCGGTCTTGACTCTGTTTGTGGGTTTGTGGTATAAAGTGCATCTCTATATCTTCAATAAATCAAATAAACAGTGAACAATAAGCATCTTCAGTGGAACCCCAAACAAGTTCTGTATTAGTTCTGTTTCTAAAACCAACCAAAGTCGATTTTTTAAACGTTTTGCCACAAACTAAAGAAATAAGTGAATGAATCTTGAAGGAAACTGATGTGAGACGCTGGAGATAAAACCATCAACTGCAGCAAGAACCAACAGAAAAAAAAGATTCATTCCCAGTTTTCTAAATTCTTGACAGAAAAACACTGAGAGCTGCAACAGTTTTTACATTTTTCTTGTGTTCAATTCAAAAAAGACCATGAATGCAGTGTTTTTAATTCACAAAGAAACATTTTTTCCCGGTTTCTTCTTAAAATATGACTTTATATCATCATTTTCGACCCTTTAAACCCTTTTTGACGAGAGAAAAGGCTCTAAATGTTCCCCGTTCGTCCCGTTTGTGCTTCTTTAGGTTAATTTGACCTCAAACCCGTCTGATTTATCTGTAACACTACCTCAGAGTTAACCGCCGTCAAAGGACACACGCTTGACTTATTCAGCTCTGTGCTTTATTGATCGACCGAAACTGGTCACATGACCCAGACATCACTCACACCACGCCTCCAGAGCAGACGCAGAGGCAGAATATTGATGAACGAACAGAGCAGAGAGTCCTGGTGATTAAAGAGGTGGCTGGGGAGAGGGAGGGTGTGGAGGTGATATTTAGGGGCAGATAATGCTAATCTGTCCAGAAAAAAACAACCATAAGCTTCTATAAAAAGCCACTGTTGCTTATTTTGTCATTTATTACCATTATGTTATACACCCTTTGTGTATTTTCATGTTTTTCACACTTTTCTTTCACAAAAACATTTCAAAATTTTGACAAAATGACACGTGGCGTTTGTTGTGGTCTGTTCAAAAGGTCACAGCCTGTTTTAATATGTTAATGTGCATTTGAACTCAGGTAAAAACAACACTGGCATCACCGTTGAATACACTCATTTGATTTGTTTATGAAGATATAGTCACTGTTCAAAATAGTCAAAGACATTTTTGAGCTAACTGCTTCACGTTTGGCCACTTCTTATTATTATTCTGCGCCAGAATTAATTTAAAAACACACATCAACAGAGAAAAGGGAGGCAACGTAAAACACAGATAAATACTGTCAATTCAATCACGTAATGTTTAACGAGGAGGAGATAATTGTCGTCCTGACGCTGAAGTCACAGCTAAGCTAACGCTAAACTCTAAACTTCAGTTTGGTCAAATGGATTAGTATTTTGGAGGAAAAACTGGTCTGGTTTTATTTTTTAATAAAAGAGAAACAGGAGAGTGGAGTCTGAGACAGGGACAAGAAAAGAAAATCATGGAGTTTTGAGTAACACTTGACCTGGACTTGTAAAAATAACGTGTACATCTCCGGTTTCTTGGTTTCTATTCAAGCTTTTATCAACACAGTAAAAATATTCAGTTTTTCTCTTCTCTGCTCAACAACTATCTACAGTGTCACAAAGACATTAGCCTCGTTAGCTTCATGTTTAGCACAAATAGTGTGTATTTACTGTATTGCATTGTTTTTAATCTGCATCAATTCCTACATAAAGACCTTGAATGTGATTGTACTATTAACAAACTGTTTAAGTTAATCTCATGTCTATAATACAACTCAACATTTAACGGTAATTAGCCGCTAAATAAAAGCTAACATCCATCGACTTTTTGCTTTCTGTTCAGATTAGAAACAGACAGAGATGGTTTTAGTGGAACATGTCACACAAATCTACTGAAAAACTGTACAAATCTGTTTTAAAAATACAAATCTATTTATGCAGAATTAAAGGTTTTATTTTCAAAGCTCTCTTTTGAATAAGTTTGTGTTAAATTTCAATGAAGAACACGCCCTAAATGTATTTCATCATTAACGTTGAGTGTTGGTGTGAATGAGGAGAAGTGCTGATGGAGCTGGCACCTGTTTACTGCCCTCCTCTTCCTCCTCCTCCTCCTCTTCCTCACCCTCCTCTTCCTCACCCTCCTCCCTCCGAGCCTCATTTCGCTGACGCAAGCAAAAACCCCATCCTTTAACATCTCTCTCTGCTCATGACACGTACGCCTCATAAAGCCACACAGCTCCGTCCACGGGCTTCACTCTCATCAGATCTTATTACGTTTCACAAACACATCTTCATTTGTGGCTCATTTTGCTCATTATTTTAGTAAAACACATTAGTAAAACTGCAGCTCGGGCAGTTTGTGTAAATCTCTAAATCCATATACTTCATTATAATCAGCCTCTTCTCTGCCTGATCATTTACACTTCAATAAATAGTGCCACAAACGACCTTTTGTCACTGATCTAAAAGCATTTCTCACTAAACACTGATCTACAGTCTTGTTTTTTCATTCATTTAATTATATTTCTCTGTGTTGTTTTGTGTTGACTCTGTGGAGGCATTTAGTCCCAGTCCCAGTTCTTCCCTTTAGTCCTCGTTTTGTTCGTCGAGACAAAGGACAGTCCCACTCCTCATTTGGATCTAAGGCTGTACTCTGATCCAAACAGAGATTTAAGGGACCTCACTTTAAATAAAGGACTAAATAAATCCCCAGTGCGTTCACAGACACCGCGGCTGAAAGAGAGAGTCACTCAATTCCAGCAAAAATAAAGATTTTAAATGATGACAGTCCTGTTCTTGACTCGTTTGTTTTCTCCTCAAAGAGTTTCTGATAAATCTCTGTATTCGTAAAATGATTTAACTTTTTATTCAGTCTGTTTTTTATCGTAAAGGAACAGTGCGTTTGGTTTTTGTGTTGGTTGTGTCTTGTGTTTGTAGCAGAGACTGGAACTGTTCAGAACAAAACTCAAATCAAAATACGCACAAAAAACCTTTCATACAAACCTATATTATAAATCACATTAAAAACTTGTTTGTAAAGTGTTATTTTAGGGAATTTATTCATAGATTGTATATTTTATTCCTCTTTTCTTTTATTATTATATGTATGCTTCTACAGCTGCAGTAGTTTACCCTTTACCCCTTCATTTGGAGGGACCAGGGGTAAAGGGTAAAGGGTTAGGGGTAAATTAGGGGCCTGGGATTGGGCCTTAGTCCGACATTAGCTCAGTTTAGCCATTTCCATTCAGCAGTAGCCCAGATATGACTGGATCTTCCATTATCGAGGTGTGTTAGCTCATCTCTGTCGGACTCAGATGTTTAGATGCAGTCTTTCTCAGCCTCGTGTTTCCGTCTGCGTTCTGTCTTTCTCAGCCTCGTGTTTCCGTCTGCGTTCTGTCTTCCTCAGCCTCGTGTTTCCGTCTGCGTTCTGTCTTCCTCAGCCTCGTGTTTCCGTCTGTGTTCTGTCTTCCTCAGCCTCGTGTTTCCGTCTGCGTTCTGTCTTCTCTGGTGTGTTCCTCTGCTGTGTTCCTGAGGCGTCCCTGATCTGTTTAACCGCTCCGCCCTGCAGAATGCTAATGTGCGTCTCCGGCGCTAGCGCCTTCTGTCTGCTACACACATGAACGTCTGGTGAAGGCTCAGCTGTGACAAAAACAAACACAAACACTGACAGATCCATCCCAACGCTCAACGGAGGAGACTGGAGCTGAGTCTTGGGCTCATTTTAACAGATTTTAACAGAGCTCTGACTGAAGCAGGATCATCACGTGATAAACCTGCACCAAACAAACAACAGACTCTCACGGTTCAGATTAATTATATAGTTTAGGACGTTTAACTTTAGAGTTCTCTCACTGCTTGATTTAGACGTAGAACTGGACTTCTTCTTCTTTGAGTTTACATTAAGAGGAGAACTAACAACTGTGCCTTCCATTGAGCACTTGAACGCATCAGGAGACACTAAAACAACCGACAAATACGTTTCATCAGTGACAGTGACACAAAATATGTCTTTTTCCATGTGTTTAGTCTAACCTTGGTTTGTCTGGATCGTATTCTCCAGGTGAGTTAGTCCCATTAAGATAAATCTGAGACGTTTAAAAGTCTGATTATGAGCCAATCATTTGAATTTCTCTGCATTAAGTGTTTCAAATGACCCTGCTCTCTCATTGCCGTAATATACCAGTTGTTGTAGGGTTTATTTTAGTTTGTTGGACACGAGGAAGGAGCCTTAAAGATGGCTGACGTTCCGTTTAAAAGCAGAGGACAATAGCGACGTCTTTAAACTGTGATTGTGACAAAAGTGACGCCAGCAGCAACATCCAAACGAAGCTCTTTTCTGTTTTAGTCTGAGCCTGTTGCACCATCAACCAGTGTTTCAGGTTTTATTCTGAGAGAGTCCGAGGTGCTGCAGAAACAGGTTGTATGGACCTTTGGGGAGGACGAACTCACAGCTCGGGCCCGGACGCCCTTCAGAGCGACGGCCAGCACCCGCCGGCACATTACCCGCTCCGGTGCACCGCTAAAAACACACCTCCACAGAGCAGCGACGGAGCAGGCAGCGGCGGCCATCTTTGATCTATTCTGTGGCGGCCTGGGCTCTGTTTGGATGGATTTGTGGATTTGTGGAGTCTTACAAAAGTTATCTTTAACATTACTTTTCCTCCTTTTATGGAAACTGGTTTTAGTCGGATTTGAACAGATTTTAGATGGATTTGAATAGGTTTGAGATGGATTTGAACAGGTTTTAGATGGATTTGAATAGGTTTTAGATGGTTTGAACAGGTTTTAGATGGATTTAACAGTTTCAGGTGGATTTAACAGGTTTTAGATGGTTTGAACAGGTTTAGTTGGATTCAAACGGGTTT
>JAWCTZ010001144.1:0-23767 GCA_036850595.1 Rhyacichthys aspro | reverse complement strand
GCCTCCACCTCTTCATCAGCCCCGGAGCTAAAAGCCTCTCGTGGCTGCAACGTGGACCGGGAGGTTGAACACCCCCTCAGAGCGTGATGACAGTGATGGATCACACTGAGCCATATTGACAGACACACTCCACTAATTCAGCCGCATTTTACTGCTTTTATTTCAAATAGGTGACCTGCTTTTTGTCGTGAAATGTTACTTGCTGCTTTGGTAAGAACATCAAGTCTTAAAATATCAGTGTGGCATAACTGCAGCCAGCGTTTCCCGTGCTCTCTGATATCTTGACATCTGAGTGATTAATCCTTTCGTGCTACATCGAACCAGTCCTAACCTTTACAATGGAGGCAGTACAAAATCATTTCATTGCCTTCCTGAGAGAGAGGTTGTCTCAAGGACTGAGTGTTCCCATGCTAGAAAGCTGTGCCAAGGCCTTTTGTGAATGGATTAGTTACTATTAAGCTGCTGGGCCTGATAAATTAGGATTTATAAAGATTATTACAAAATACTTATGCCCTCCTAATGCTGGTGATTGAATTTATGAATCATATTGAATTACTGCTAAGGATTACGGGAAGGTACAGTTTGTTGAAAAGGCAGGAGAAATTACTTCTTGTACCTTGTTTAAAGAAGAATGTATTGACGCCCTTGAAGTGACTGTGCTATCTAGTCCAGCCACACACAATCAGCGTGAGGAACCATTTCCCCAAAGAAAACAACCATGACTGCTATCTTTAAAAATTCCCCGCAACCTTAAAGCTTCAAGACAAATGGATGGTGTACCATTTTAATTGCCTAGTAACGCCCTCCAGTGTAAGAATCTAATTATCTTTGGTCCATCGTATCAGAGAAGCCTATAATTGTTTCAATATTACACATCCAAAGGGGCTGAAACTGCAGAATGGCCAGATAATGGCTTCTTAAACAAGTTTACCTCCAAGAAAACATTCTTTAAAAAAGACCCAGCTTCATCTTGTATTCATTTCCCTACAGAGGAAGCTTGGCACCAGAGAGCTGGAGATTACTGACCAGAAGCACACTTTATTACCACGTACACGCAAAACCTATTTTGCTCTTAACACATATCAGTGCACTTAGTTTTCACAACCCAAGATGCATTATGGCATTTTCAAAACAACTTGTCACCATTAATACATTAAATCTCCACACACACTGTACCTCTGTTGGCTTCCTCATCTTCATCCTTGGGGGTGGATTTGGGTGATGGTGGTGTATTATCTACAAACAAACAAAAACAATTACTTTTTATACAGAAGAACAATACAAACTCTAGAAAAGTTAATATATTGTATCTATGAATTGGGGTTGTGATCATTTTAATTTGGCCAAGTCTCTGGCGACCACACTACAAGAGGCTCCAGCTTTAACAGTTGTGTTTTAAACCTGTCAGATAAAAAAGTCTCCCGCGGGAGACGGGGAAAAATGTGAGCCTTTGAGACGAGTCTGGGACAAAAGCTCCATTTCATGTGTGAATAGTAGTCACTGGGAAATCGGAAAAGGTTCCAGATTGATTCAGACTCGAGCTGATGGAAAAGAATCAAAGGCCAGTTCTTGGCAAAAGAGGCAATATCAAACAGGGCCAAACTGGACCGGGTCAGGTCTGGCATGACCATACAACAGACTTTATTTGGCCTGATCCAGTCTGGCGCGATGTTATTATACTGTGCAGTGTGAAATAACTCTCAGCAGAAATACTGAAGTCACTCAGCCACAGGACAAACTCTAAAATGTTCAGCCAAGTCTTTATGACTTTGCCATTACGTTCACATTGTTTCACTCTGCAGGATCAGATTTTAGTGTGCACTTATAAAGCAGCCCTTTTATGTTCACCCAAAATTGAATATCATTGAAAACACAGATGCGTGTAATTGGCAAATCATGGGGTGACTTTGAGAAGTAAAAACATTTTGATAGCAGCCAGGTTCTACATCTACAGTAATCAGAACAGTTTCTTTCACAGATACACAGTAAAACTAACATTGATCTGTTTTTGGATGATTGCACATCTTTGAGAGAATGAGAAGATCCCCAGAACAAATTTAACATAAGGACTTTTAGGAGGACATAAAAACTGCATTTTACACAACTGTGCTCTTTAGTTAAATTAAAAATTACATACGATAGTTTCAACGTATTGAATATATGGTTCCTGAATGCATTTCCAACAATAAACAGGCTTCCCAAGGACCTATTTCGTGCCATTGCTTATTCAGGACATGAGTGCACAGACAAATGTCAATAGTTTATCCTGATAAGCAGTATCAGGGAGTTTCAGGCCATGTGCCAAGATGGTGCTGTGATAAAAGCATTATGCGCTGACAGTTGTGTTTGTGCTCACTGCAGAGGGATGCTGCATGGCTGTTTCTTCAGGAGGCCTAAAGGCATTGTGTCCAAAAGCCAGCTGAAGAGAATGGTGTTGGGAATAAGCTGTAGATATATGAGCTGTTGTAATGTAATGCACCTGACATGAAGTATTTTTAACTGTGGCGTGTTGAAGCGCTCTGATTCAGCTTGTCATCAGAATGAATAAACATTCAATTTCCTCTGCCTCACATAAAATCCAGGAAATCACTGTCGCGAGATGCAGCTACGGCACTCACTCAGCCTCTGTGTGCTTTAATGGAGGTGTAAAGGTGAAAAGGCAACCATGAAATATTCTGTCACTCACCTCCTGTCGGCTGCTCCTCTGTAACCTCCATCTCTTTGTCTATGGAGGAAAAAAACATGTCAAACTACACTCAGATACTTGGAGAATATTTTAAGATGACTTTTAAATATTGTTTGTTTAATTCAGACAAACTTAAGTTACTTAAAATCACAGTCAAAGCCCAAGTGTACTTATTGTTCAAGGTGATAAAGCACATTGTAAACTTCCAAGGCTTACAAATCTTTATGGGAAGTGTAGTCACCATTTACAGTGATTCTCATTAGACTAAACCACACATATCAAAATCTAGGCCCGGGGCCAAATGCGGCCCTTGCAATGTTTTATGTGGCCCTCTAATGCATTTAGTTGGTCAATTTTTGGCAATATGTTTTAATTAGATTTAAACAGGTTTTAGATGGATTTAAATCAGATTATTTTTATTTGTTTATGAAATCTTAAATCCAATCCCAATAAAACCTATTCAAATCCATTTAAAACCTGTTTAAATCCAAATAAAACCTGTTCAAATCCAAATAATACCTGCTCAAATCCAACTTTAACCAGGTCAAACACATCTAAAACCAGTTCATATCCAAACAAAACCAGTTTCCTTAATTGGAGGAAAGTTAAAGATAACATTTGTAAGACTCAAACTAAGATGAAACCTTCCATTCAAAATTAACAAGCTTCCAAATGTCACCATCTTTGGCCCCTGAAAGTATTCTTATTAACTATCGTGGCCTCTCTAATAATTTGAGTTTGACACCACTGCTCTAAACTGTTGACTATAGCTAACACTAACCAGTCCTGTAATTAACTGGCGATTATCCAGGGTGCACCATGCCTTAAGCTCATAGTAGCTGGGATAGGGTCCAGCCCCTAACAGAAGAAGGTGACCCTTAACGGAATAAGCAGTTTTACATTAAAGAAGCAATGAATGTAATCTTGCTAAATACACCCGTGGATGTATTATAATAACTGCCCTGTTGCCAATGCACCAGTGGCATTTTTGTGGCATAGTGCAATATAAAAATAGCTTTGCAACTGAAACATAATGTAAGTAATGTAAAGCTTAAGTGAGTATGCAACTTTAAAATACTAGAATACATTCCCAAAAGGACTCAGAATTTTTGTCAAAACTTTTTAAAAACTGTTGTTGATTTTCCATCCAAAATGCTTCAGGAAATGTGAAAGACAAAATACAGAACGCATTGCTAAAATATTCACATTATGAACTGCTGGGTATCCAATGATGACTGCACTTCTGTGTTCCTCAATTCCTGGAAACTTTTGAATAGCTCTATCAAAGACTTTTTGATGTTTTTAACTGTAAAGAAAACAAAACAAACCATTTACGTCTATATCTTTCCCCTTTCACCATCTGCTCTGCACCAAAAAATAAACCAAACATACAAAAAACAACAACTTTACAGCCTTCCTCAAATCCCCACCAGACGGCCTTGGATATAGTTATTACATTAAATTATGGTGCATATACGTAAAGGAAAGGGGGCGCATTCACAAGACAGTCTTTTTCAATTAAATCCACACTGGTCGGCTCAGTGTAAATGACAGAAAGCCTCCTATTTCCTCAAATTACTAGGACTGGAGGCTTGGGTGGACAACCGCGACCGGATGAAAAAAGCCTTTGATTTGGCCTTCTTTTCTCTGTAAGTCCATTGTGGGAGACAGAGCGAGTGAACTAGAGGTGTTTCTGGGTGGATGAGTATAGTTGCACAGTGGGAGATGAGACGGAGGCTTTGGCTGTTGCTTCGGGTGAGAGACAGACATAGTGGACATGTGGACGTCTGCTCGCGGCTCCTGGCTCCTGTGATACGGACACACTGAAACATGCTCAGATCTGGCAGCGCAGCCTTGAGTCATGCCACTGTTGTTTGTGTTTCGGCGTACACAGCCCAGCACCAGCGCTGCATGTGAGTCTGTGCAACGATTGCATTGTGGTTAGCAAGCAAAAGCAGGCGTTAGCGTTGATGAAAGGCTGTTGTCATCTGCTCTATAGAAGTGTAACCATCAGAGCTCCCAGCGGATTCGGCGACAGGCTTTTCTTTTGTATAACACTGAATGAAAGGGTACAGTGCATTAATCTAACCCTGCTTTGGGGAAACAAAGGATACTGTATAACAATAGTGCACGGAAACAGAAACATGGACTGTCTGCTACTGCAACATGTAATAACATTATTACCACTGCTCAGCTCTATGCAGCTGTCATCACAGGACACGTAACTGAGTGGAAAAAAAACTAAAAACCCACCATATATTCACAGTATAAAACATAAAAAAATAAATGCATAAATACAAGACATGGAGTAGCTGTAAGCCAGTGTCCACATTTTCAGTTTAAAATGGATACCTAGATAGAAAGGATACCCACTCTCTCAAAGTGAAATCCTTTCCTTTCATTTGTAACCTTTATCTAAAATGGGGCAGGCTTTATGTGATGCTTGAGAATAGCTGGCCATATTATAAGCATTTTTACATGATAGCTGAGTGCCATGTTTTACTTTCAAAAGCCATGGTTGCTTTTTGAAATAATATCTACTGATATAATAATGATTAGAAGATATGGATAAGAATGTAAGTAAAATGAACATTGTAGTGTGGACACAGTTTACAAGATGTACACATTAGGATTAATTATTCTGTTGTTGATAATGCACTTCTTAAATCCTCATTGTTTTGTTTTCCTGTTTTATGGGGCAGAAAGTCTGATTATATGGTATCTTATTTGGCAAAGCCTCCTCTGAATTAAAGTCTTTTACATACTAAACAAAAGCTTAATTCAAGTTAAGGTGACTTTTATTGGCACTGATGAGAGAAAATTGTCTTGCATTAATGGAATTTCTGCATCAAACACACATTCAATTAGATGCTAAAATCAAAACAAGTGCAACTGGCACACTGACATCACCCAAAAACGTGTTTTCATGCAAAACCTAATGGACTGCTGTGTATATTTTCTAGTCACATTCTATATGATAGTTTAATCGTACACTTTAATCTAAGGTCATTTTTTTAGTCAGAACATACCACCATTTCCTACATGTCAGAAGCATGTAGCTGCATTTCCCTTTATTGCATGTCCTCCATTTACACACATGTGAACATTGTCACACATGACAAGCTGAAACTGAACCTTTGTATGATCCAAAGCCGAATGAAAGACTAGCAATCACATGACTAACGCACCGTGGTCTGCTCATTTCCAAGCCCCGAGGGATGGCCTCACCAAACCGACACAGACTTCATTTTCACCCCTCACAGGGTTCCTGTAGCCCTTCATATCCTCTGTCAACAAATTACATGTGTGATACCAGAGTGTGCACACCCCAGTGGGGAGCTTGGGGCTGGCAGTGTTACTCCTTCTATTATGGACATTGGGGTTAGTGTGCGGCTTGTGCGGCTGCAAGTATGAAGTATATTAAGAGGCATGTAAATAACGTCAATTGGAAAAAGAGTGAAACAGTTGAGAGAGAGCGGCAGGCCTGCAGATCTGTGGGCTGTGTTAATATTGTCAGGACTGTGGCTGATTGAGGAGAAGAAGAGATGGAGCCCAGCTTGTGGGCAGCCACCCGGATCATATTAGTCGAGGAGTGTACCCAGAATCAATTCCAACATGCTTTTACTCTCTGCAACCACAGCTGTCTGACTGCTTCTATGCCTGCAAATAATACGTGCCAAGGCAAGCATGTGGTCAATCACGATCTATGATCCAATCTGAATATCTAATAGAAGCATGTCATATGATTAATTGCACTGATTAAGCTCTGTGTGTATTAATAGGTTTACTCACAGATTCTTTTCTTTCCAAATCCAACCATAGACCATAGGAATAGTGGACCATGAAATCACTTACTGATGAGGAGTTTCATTAGGAAGTACTCCATTGAAAAATCATTACAAAATAATAGTAATTTTTCAGGTATCCTTCTGGCCTCATTGTCTTTCTGTAAGAAAAAGGCTTCATGTTTCTGGACAGAGAGTAGATTATTGCTCCTTTACACAAAAATCTGGGACAAATAACTTTCTAACTCCCTCACTTTCCTAAGACTAGATTGAGGGATGTTTGTTCACAGCTTAATTTCAAAGAGCATTTATCATAAATATAGACTTCTTTATTGTGAAAGCCAAACCTCCCAATATGTTACACCATTGCTATGAATCGAACTAAAGAAATCCCTTGAACATTACATTGCTTTATGTTTGCGAAGGCGTCTTTCCAATGATGCAACACTACTGGCCCTCTTAGTAAAATCTGGGACTGTAACAGCACCTTTGAGATGTGTGGAGTTTATAGCTGTTGCGCATAATGAATAGGTCATTATATCACTGGTTATGAGCACAGTTGGTGAGGGGGTAATGGATGGTGAATGGTACTACAGAGGCAAAGCTTTATGTGTGCTTTCTGCGTGTATCAGCTTGTTTGTGTATTTGCTCACCCTCTGGTGTGTTTCGAGAGGCTCCGCTAACAAAATGTATGACTGCAAACAAGTGAAAACGTGCTTTCAGGCCTTTGTTTCTGAGCACTACCTCACCTAACAGCTGCTTCTCTGCTTAGTGGCCATGCTTTGCTTTAGCCATGTGTTGGGATGTTGTATTGTGAATTTAGTGTTTAAATGAGCAATACCTGAACAGATGCTGCCACTTCCTGTTTTATATATGTGTATTGTAGTCAGCAAAGGCTACTTTTCAGCTCCTTTTTTTTCCACAAAAGATGTAACCATAGTCTCTCATAGTGACAGCTTGTGGGAATGCACATTGTAATAAAGCAATTTCCTGTATGCAAATATCCTGTTTACACATCCCTGCTCCAGTCATTGTCACTTGACAGATTGCTTGAATATGAGGAAAGCAGCTATACAATGAAAAATGAGAATAGTAAGACTTCAATAAAAAAAAAACTATTGTGCCTGCGCTCGGGTCTAGACATGCTTAAAACTGATGTCACAGGGAAGATCTTGAGTTTCGCTTGCACACAAGCACGCACACAAATACAAATTACAGAAAGATCAAGGCTACTATTCACAGCAGCACTATAACAGCCCGCTGATAGAGGAGGCGGTAGTGAGGCTCCTCCTTGATATAATGAGAAAGAATGATAGAAAGTAGAGAAATGAGGTATTGGGAAAATGGCACGGAAAAAAGCGAGTTGTAAGCGAGCGTGAGTAAAGGGAGAAGCAGAGAAAATGGAAAGAGGTCGACGTGACAGAGGGTTATTGAAAGGATGCTGCAGGATACAGAATAGTGAATGGCCCCAGACTTTTTATGCTGTGCATTCGGTGTTGCCTCCAGACCTACCTGACTGTCTGTCTCAAGGCGTGAGGATGATGAGATGTCCTGAAAGAGCCGAGGCGCACCTGCACAGCTAATTCTCAGACTGATTCACTGCTGCCATTCTGCACAAGCTAAATGGATGTCTGTATTTGCTACATAGTGAAATCACACCAATCAGCAGTTTTTCACCTAAAACTCACTTAAACTCAGCCTAGCATAAAAATATATAGTTCAACCTACAGAGCACAATCACAGCTCTGGTAATTATATCATCCATGAGTTTTTCTAAAAGATACACTGCATTTTTTTGAACTGATTTTATTTACAGTGTAGTATCAGAAAACAAATTATTTATAGCAAAAGTTTAACTCTCTTACATCCTGTGGCCTTTGCTTTGTAGATTACATCTAATCCAAGAATAAACAATATTTTGTATTTTTTATGATTTCATTTGATCATGTATTTGTGCTGCACAGATCAGCATATTAAAAGCATATGCACAAAGGAACAAATGTAGACCTTCAATTTTGGGCATACTGTGTCTTCTCAAAGACAATGGAAACACAATTAGTGTTTTGTCATAAAGAGAGTTCACTTATGAAAGTTCACTTATGTTTCATCCAGAGCTGATGCTGCAGTATGTAACAAAAACAGTGAAAGCTATGAGCACAGTGCAGGTCAGCAGAGTAAAACTGAGTTAATACTAGCTGCCACTTCAAATGGTGACCCTGAATGGGAATGTTACACTTATGCAGCCACTTTGTCTATAATGGAATTAGTTTTGTCTGCCACCCACATGTGCACACAAAGCACTGATAACGGTGGCCCTGACCCCTCAGGTCAAAGGTGCGTGACAGCAAGACTCTGTGATGAGGAAAAGCTATTTGGCTGGCATCACTGTGTCTGCAGAGGTAGCCGCCTGGAACGAACTTGCATTTAATCACAAGAATGAGCTCATTAGCAATTCATAAATAATCGTTTTTACAGTAAGATTTCGGAACTTTCCTGATCTCATTCAGAGTGACACGCTCGTAGCCTGTTATTTTGTATTGTCACTGTCACAGAGGGGTACAGCGCATTTATCCTCCGACAGCACTTGTAAATGGTGAGAGTGATAACTGGAGAACAACAGCTCCAGATTCTCATCTCGGAGCACTAATATGATGAGACGGGCGCTGGGTGCATGGGGGCAGCCAATATAATTATGGTCTCTCCCCAGAATGTAATCTTTCAAGGAAGAGCTGGGGCGGGGAGCGGACAGATGACGAGAGCGCAGGGGGAACAAAACACTCTCCATCTGGGAGCGGCGAGATGAAGGCCTGAGAGCGTATTCCGCTGGGGAGGCGGGGAGGGAAAAGTGAGGTAAATGGGAGGTAATGCTAGGCTGCTGAAGCCAGCCAGCCTCTTTCAGCTCCCCAGCTATTCAACACAATCCTCCGTGGAGGCCCCATCAGAGCTGGTGACTGCTCCTGGCCCCCGAAAAAAGATGATGGCGTGAAAGAGGGGAGGGAATTGAAAGAGAGAGACGGGAAGGCAGAGTGGGAGTAGAAGATAATGGATGTTTGTTTATTTCGCATACAGAATTGAAGAGCAGTAACCAAGGATGATCAGCAGTTGCTATGCATCCCTGAATTTTTGTTGCAGAAGACACTCACAGTTTAGGGCCATTATTACAGTCAATCAAATCTAACATTAACGTCTCATCAGAATATCACCAATTATGTAAAATATCAGCTTGCTGCTTCACTGACAAGTTCTAATCCTATTAAAGCCATCCATAGAGACATGCTTATTGTCAACATAAATGCGAATGTTAATCTCCCAAATGGCCACATTCAAATTCTTAACATTTTTAGGTGTCACCCAAGCCTGACAGGTCTTTATTCTAGTGCTTCAGGGGCAAGCTATCGCGTACTGCAGCTGTTTCTAGTGTACACAATAAGCTGCAGCGCCCAACACATATGGTCACATGCTATAATAAACACAATGCATGACACTAGAGAATGGCCTATTAATCATTTAATATCAGAATTTTCTCTTCATGACAGCAGTAGCTAACAAGGGAAGTGTAATCATATAATTTTGAGCTTACACTTAAAAGCACATACACATACCTTGAAAAATGACAGCCATTTTCTTTTTGTAGATATTGAAATCTGTCTCGAGGAAGACGCAGAATATGACCCGTGTGATCTGCAGAGGAAGACACACAGATGAAAAGGCAATTAGCGTGCATCCTGATTCCTAAAAGGTCTCGATTGTGAAGGACATGAGAGAATAAAAGGGCGAGACAAGTAAACATCTGATGACAACAGTGTGCACAAGCAGGAAATAATCATTCAGCCATTCAGAAATCTAATTAGTCATCCTCCCATTCAAGACCACCCACCAACCTCGCAGCTTTTATCATATTACTCAACATTACATCAGAATAAGCATTAGCAATGCATTGGTGAGAGTGGAGGACTTTTATCTCACTATTAAGTGTGCAACCACACCAAACACAGGACAGACCACTTTCATTACATTACACAGCTTGTGTTTGTGAATATTTTTTAGTCACACTGTACAAAGTTACTCATAAAATACAGTACTTTCAGCATAGAGTATTTTTCATTTGTATCAGTACAATTAGCAAGAATTGTTGGTCACTTTGGAAACTAAGGCAACGATTTTCATTTCAAAAGTTACAGTAAAGTGTATGGAGCACTTCAAATCCTTCATATATGCCACTTGAAGCCATTTTTATGCATTAAAATGAAAATGTATTAGTGTACTCGTAAAGATAAAATTGAAAACAAAGACTTGTACCAATTGTAGTAACTATTTTATACATATAGTAGTATTAAGCCTATGTTGTGAAAGCCTTGCTCTTGCTGCGATAATGTGTCTAAAAGGAGTCCAAGACAGATCTGCTCAGAACAACTGCAGTGAAAGAGGTCACCTTTTTCACTTTCACCCTGCTCTGTGGAGCCGTAGATGTGCAGGCATCAGCCACAGATGCATTACTCACCACGGAGCAGATAATCGCTTGACTGAATAATGGCAATTTTACACAACAGCCGTAATGGCAGCTCTCCGCCCTCATTCTCTTGGTTGAGGATAGTGATGTTATGGGCCCCATTCCTGCCCCTGCCAAACACAAGGATCCAATTCAAAGAGGCACCCTTCTGCTGCTCAGACAGACATTTATCTATTAATAGTTTATGATCTGCGCTTTGCAGTAAATGTTAGAGCTGAATCTGGATAGTGACATATTATTTTGCAAGATGTCTCAGGGTTTGTTCATAAAATCTAGAGTCACTTTCTCAACCCCTCGACCCGACAGAAAATGAAAAAGCTTAAAGTCCTCTTTGAAGTGGTGGGTTCTCTGACAAACAGATTGTGCCAAGACAGTGCGTACCGCTGGGTACTGAAGGCCACAGGACACCGCTCCCCAGGAATCCCCATTACTCTTTTATGGCTGTGTTCTCAAACTGACCGTTGACTGTGAAGCAGGATGAATCATAAATTACACTTTGAATAAAAGCCTGAGAATGGCCAGGATGCTCAATGTGCTCACACAAACTGATTCCACTGACGCTGATCACATTTCTCATCGTATGTACAATGGGATAAAGAAGAAATATTACACTCAGGTGGATGACAACTAGAGCTCAAACAAAACCAAATAGAAAATCTCAGCAGCCATGTAGACTCATCTCTTACTCTCTCTAAGGCTCTGTCACTCTTTTCTGTTCATATTCTGCACAGAGGCTCTGTAAGATCTTTTATTCTTCAGATCAGAAAGCCATGATATGGCCTTTGACAGTCGTCAGCCAGACCACAATGCCAAACGAAACCAGAAATGCCAGACCACAGTATTCTCTCTGTAGCTAAGCACTTGACTAAAACAAACACAACAGAGGCCAATCTGTGAAGTTTCTTTTTGTAAAATTAGCATCCACCAAGTGTAAAAGCAATGTGAACTCTAACATGATACAGAAAAAAATCTGATCTGAAGCACTTCCTCTGCTGTAAACAAAATAAGTGTAAATGAGAAGGATTTCAAAGAGAAATATCAAGTACTTTTATTCACTTTAAAGGAAACGTGGGCTGTAAGGTGCATGAATGTGTGTGCCTTCCAACTGTACGTGTTGAGTGTGCACCCCGCAGCCATCAAGGTTGAAAAAGTTAATGGAAGACTAATTAGAAAGCTGGGATCACTGCATGCAGGACTGTCTAGTCATTACTCATCCCTGATTGGGGGCCCTTTGCCAAAGGGTGAGCGCAATATGGTTAGGTCCCCTGGTTGTATCTGGAAAGGATGGTCATCTTGACAGAAATGTCTTTCGCACAGTAAGGTCTGAGACTTTAAAACGCCTAGTGAGTCACTATGTCTGGCAAAAAATATATATTTGTTGAACTAAATCGATCAACATATAACAATTAAAAAAAGAACATCAAAACATTGAAAAAGCCAAGAGAAGAGCTTTTCAAGTTAAGTATGACTTTATTATAAAGAAAGTGTGTATTTGTCAAGACCAATGAGGGCCAGAAGTTGATACAGGTTAAATTTCCCATTTCGATTATTTCAATTCAACTCTCTGTAGAGTGCTGTTCAGGTTCCCCTAATCAATTCAAAACCAATGACTCTGTGGTAATTGAATTCAGATTATATGACAGGATGAAACTCATTAAAATAAAATGCCAGCAGTTCAACTCATGTCTTTGTAACTCATTTGCACAGCACACACAGGAACATGATCTGGGTGTGTCTCAGCGTGTTTGTGGCAGGTGCACGTCCACGGTATGTGTGTGTTTACTTACTGTACAAACTGCTGTATATGACTTTTAATTTGTGTGCGTCTCAGGCTCATCATTCTGGTTCAGGGCTCACCAGGGGCCCCATCCTAGTGGCTGGTTAACAGATGAGCTGTCAGAGCCGGCCACCCATGCCCATAATTACATTGGGGGCACTGCCAGTGGAGTCTGATGTGCTGCTATAACGCGCACACTTTTGCTACTTGCATTTCCTTCTTGATTCTGTCACAAACAATAATAGGGACAGGTTGCCCTAGCATGTCTGCTCCAGCTGGAGCCGAGGCCCTTGGGAGATGCGTGTCTATGTGTCCCGTGCTGCCTCGTTACTGCGGCGCAGACTGATGCAGAATACTCGATGCATGTTTCCAGATGGACAACAGCGACAGGAGACTGATATACAATATTAACACTGACTGAAAAATTCATTCATTTCCTTTATTTGCGTTTGCTCAAGGTCGGAGTGAACATATGCTAAAGGCACTGGATGCAAGGGAGACACAGGCACAGATGAGGAATAATGAAATGAATATATCACACAGTCATACATAGTATATTGTGTTTTGTTTTGTTTATGGTCTGACATGACGAACGGTGTATGTGAGAGTTGACATCATACACTGATAGTGCATGTCATTGTTCGAGACAGATTGAATAAATCCAGCAAATTATTTCTGAGCCAGAAATATCTGCCCATAAAACACAGGCTTCGAGCTGCATCATCAAAGCCATAATCAGCGAGCATCCGTCTTCTTTGTTGTCTGCGGCGCTGGATTGGACAGAGGGTGCACTTTGAAGCAGGTGGACCGTATCCAGGCCTTATTACAGATGTAATTACACACACCTGCGTCCCCCTCGCTGCTGCTACACAAAGCCCGTCGAGCTGGAAAAAGGAGAAAACTCAGCTCATGGCAGACAGGTAATTGTAAATAGTTCCATGCAATGAAACATGTCTGGATTATTAATAATTAGGCAGCTCTTCAGTCCACATTGTTCGCTGCAGTGACATTGGCAGTGTCCAGTGTCCTCTTTAGCAGAGGGAGAGATTATGTTAGTGGCAGGCTGACAGCAGCAGTCAGGCGGAGGTGCCGGCTTCGCAGGTGAAGTCGTGAGCTGCTTCTCCATTTGACTTTGATTGACCCTGTCTGCCGAGAGGGCTGCAGCTCCACCTGCAGCAAGCTGGTGAATTATCATTTCAAAGAAGTGCCCAGAAAAGGTTATGCCTTTGAACAAAACGCCTCCATCCATACATCAAAGGAGAATACTGACATTGGGCTTTGAGACGGCACAGTTACCACCAAAGGCTGAAAGAAAAGTGCTGAGCCCAAGTCTTACATCCAGAGACAGTCGACATTAGATGCTCAATAGATCATGATTAGGGCAATAGCATAGTCAATGGAGTCTGCATAATACTGCTAAACAGACGGCAGATTTTGATAAATGTGTATGTACACAATTATGTCTGCTCAGTGCTGTGTGACTAAATAGTGATAACATTCGGGTAACCAGTCTGGTTTTTTTCATCTGCAGAACATCATCACAGGGTTTCTAAATCTGGACGCAGAGCAGAATATTAAACATTTCAACAGGAAAATGCTGTGTTGCTAGATTTGGAAAAATCCATAAGATAATATATCAGCAATTTGTATGTTAATTCAACAAATGCTATGTCTGCCTGCACATTTTTACACATTAAAGCTGAACAAATAGTTCCACTGTATTATCCTGACTTCACTGCTACACAGCACTGTAGACAGAAATTGGAGTACAGAATGCTTGAGGCATGCAGCATTTGAGTTCACATTTTCAAAAATTGTTCTCTCAGACTGAAAGAGACAGCATTTGACTTTGTGAGGCTTTGAGCAGATCCTGCCAGCTTCGGCTGCCAGCAGCACAGACACTGTGCTATCTGATTTAAAGCAATGTCAGGCTGGGAAATGTACAACACATTTTATTTCCCATTATTTTCATATTTAGTCCTGCTGAAAGAGAAGGGCAGCGTTTATGGATTTTAAATTCAACTGCACTGTTTGCCAGTAATAAAAGTCGCACAACAGCTGAATACATCATCATGTAGCTGCTTTACCGTGATGAGGTCTGCCCCTACAGACTGAAGGAAAATGTCAATAACCACCCACAGGGATTGTAAGAACACTAACTGACAATCTGACTGCAGCTAAATGTATAGACCTACACTGCCAATGATAGTAATGAAGAAGCCTCTTCAGCAGCAGAGCCATTTAAAAGTATTCTTTAGGAGACCCTATGGGGCCTGTCCTGACTTCTGGTGACAGGTATTTGGGATTCACATTAAAGCGTCATTTTTCAGACATGTGACCAATGGTGCAACATAGACTTTCCTGACAAATTTGTCAATTAATATAGATTGTCAAATAATTAGAATGATGGAATACGTGCGGTGAGTCTAGGGGGAGCAGTGGGAGTGTGAAGGATTGGGTCATTTTCAAATCATAAAGATGAGAGGTGGTGCAGCTGCGAACCAGGTCAGAGGGGAATGATGAAGGGCAGACTAATATGAGGGCTGTGTCTATGATCCATGACTGCATCAGTAATGATCTGACCTCTGGACAGCCACTGGACTGAAACAACCTCTCCTGATGAGGCAAAGAGTATATGCCAAAGTGGGTTATGCATAAGAGCTCTTTATTGACCATTCTTTCTGCTGAGCTTGAAATGATTGGATATGTCTCTATATGACTCTGACATTTTTAATGCTGGTCTTAATTTGCCAATTTTATTTGTCTAATTTGTCTTAAAAGCTCAGATTGTGACCTGTCAACAAACAAGAACAAACAAGACTTTTCAATGTTTTTTTTTTTCTTTTAACCAATTTCTTTGACCTGTGTTGCATTTTGAGTAATAAATAACTGGGGGCTTAAAGATCAAGTCATAGCTGTGGCTCATAGACAAAGATGATTCTAAATGAATGACTAGGACAATGTAAGGGCTAAGGGCTCTTGTTAAAATTGTGGCTATGGCACTAAATGTCTAAATCATTCCTATAAAGACTAAATAAATGCATACCTTGAATCTTTTTTTAATATATGTAGTCTACTCTCAAAAACTCTTCATTAGGACCACTTACTGTATATAGTGATTAAGTGTGCAATTTATAATCACTGAATCTTTTAAAGAAGCATCATTGGAAACTAAGCAATAAGGTTTGTAATGGGAAATGCTATTTTCTATGCTATAAGTTCTATCTATATTCAACATACAGATTTATTTTAAGTAGCGGTATTGTATTCAGGACTGAACTATACTACTACATACATAAACATACCCTCTAATAAAACAGATAGGACGTCCTTAGTTGAATGCTATTGAATTAGATGGATTTCTTCTTGCTGTGAGTTCATCCCTCCTGTTGAGCCTCTTTAAATCTACAACCCCTCTGACACCTTCACTGTGCTGCCAATCCCCTTATTGACCGCCGATAGGTTGGATCACATGTCAAGTTGAAGGATTGGCGTCTTGTGCGGATGTGTCGGGCACTGTGTCTACTCATCTGCTCTCTGGGATCATCTGGGGCCATCCAGCTTGCTTGTCAAATCCACTAATATTTTCATGTTTCTCTTTAGTCAATATCTGCTCAGTGGTAGGGAGCTGGCCAATACAAGCTTAGCCAGCCTTCTTGAAGGGATGCTAGTGTGCAGCCAGGTATAGATATTCTCTAAGCCGAACACCATTGCCTGAGCTTATTTTGATGAAGTTATTACTGTGTGTGTTTCTCCACACACTAACAGCAAACCCCTGTGGGAAACTGCAAGCAATGGATGTTTTTCCCCCAAAAGAAATCTATTGATGTTCACAAAGAAAGATAAAGAAACAGATTTGAAATAAATCCATTTGGATTTTTTCCTCCAGTGTTTGCAGGGTTGGAGTTGTCTCTGAGCGTATGTTTAGTATGTCCAGTTTCTCCATTCAGCTGCCTGTTTGCTCATTCAGGGTCCGCACGATTCTGAGGGGGTTTCCTGGGAGAAAAAATGTGGTCCAGCCAGGTCTTCTGCAAGTTGAGTGTTACACAAAGCTGTCAGACAAATGGGAATCCAATCACTGCTTTTTGTGGCAAACAAGCCTGAAAACTATCCAAAACTGGATCTGACAGGCTCCTGACAGCAGCACTAAGCTACAAACCTGCGATTTGTCTTACCACAATGCAAACGCTAGTATTTCAGAAATATAGATAATGTGAGTCAAACCGTGTCTTTGTCCTGCGTTTTCTTATTATCATGCTCTCGTGCTTTGTAACCCAGCTATTACAGGATGAGTGAAAGAGTGCGTGGGCTGCATTATCCCTCGCTACTAGAAAATGGTAATAGCTTTCGCTCAGGTTTTACCCATGTGTGGTGTTTTTCCTGTGAAGCTAAATGCCACAAGGTCACAGGGAACGCTCATTAGAAAGTACTCGTGTTCACAAACACCTTCTTCTGGCTAAAGCTTTTACCCCTTTGTTACTTTTCAAACAGTCCATACACAGATGCCAACACAATGTTCATCCGCATCTATGCTTTTTTATTCTTTGTGCTTATCCCTGTGCGAGCTAGCGCCAAACCCTCAAAGAGAAGCGTCATTAAAGCCTGTTTTTCTTTCAGATCCAAAAGGCGACACTATTAGTTGTGTAGTATTCATTATTTCATCTCTGAGACGGCTGGCATTTGCCACCCATACTCAGACATATCTGCTCATTATGTTACAACACCGGCCTGTGATACCAACAACTTTTGGCTTTTAGAAGTACATTTTCATCTTATGGCATGTCTCAAAGCAAAAACAGAAAACCAAGTGTGAATGCACATGTCAAAATCACATTTCACAATGGCTAATGCAGGTTCAGACAGATTTACATGCTGCTGAGTGCAACACAAGATACGTGTAATAGCAGGAAATAAAAAACAGAAAAAAGTGGTCCTGAGAGCTGTACCATATGGCTGTGTGGGCGACATCAAACGGGAAACGCAAGCCTTAAAGCAGAGGTGCTGCTTGACATAACTTACAAAGTGGAATAAAGATCTGATCTGGACTTTGTCAGACGCATCAAGCAAATTTACAGCCTCTCCTTCAACATAAGTCGTAAGGCTGTTTATTCAGAGTGACAGCCCGGCAGAAGGTAAAATGATTCGTGAACGGCCGGAGGATTTGGATTACTATGAAAAAAGAATGTAATATAAAACAAGGAGACGTCCACACCGCCATAAAGCCAGAGGAAACTTTAAAATGTCAAATAACATCATAACTTTAAGATTTATTTCAACTAAATAAAAGAGACAAAAGTGAAAAACAAAGTTAGTGTTATAACCACTGTGACTGGCTTGTAAATAATAGCAGTTGGCACAAAAAAATGTCCAAAGTGCAGTCTTTGAAAGCTGTAGTAAAGATCAAATTATCTGGTTTGGGTTTCCTCTGTGCAGTAACTGGCAGCAGCAGCACTAATAGGATGTGCCTGGAGGTGTTTGCTTTGGAGACTGAGGCTGATTAGATATTGAACACGCAAGGGCCTCATAAGGGTTTAGTTATATGTTACACAACTAGTACAATGTTTACAATTCATGCAAAGGAACTGCAACTATTAAAATACATATACATTTGACCTCTGAATAATGAAGCATATCTCAGGGTTTGCATTATACCAACCGAAATATTCTCTTAAACCAGTCTAATGAAAGTCAGGACTGTTTCAGAAAAAAAGACTTATTATAGAAGTTTGCCAATGTATCCCAAGGCAAACTCCGTTTAGCCTGCAGAAATTCACTGGAAACATAGCAAAAGTGAGAAGATTGCCAGTGGCTTTCTTGGCCAAAGGTAACAGTAATTCGCTTAGGAATTGAGGACTGTTTTCATTAGAGACCTCGGCTCCCATCTACACTTGGGCCAACAACAATAACACGGCATATTTTTGATTTCTTTTTTTGTTGATTGTTGTACCCTTCAATTACTTTAAGTAGTTAAGTAAGTATTCAGCTACATTAAAGTGATCCAATGCCATGAGAAGAAGGGCTTATTTGCGCAGGAGTCAGTTCACCAGTCACTTTTAGTACAGCCAAAAAAGCTTTGTGTTGAATTTAAACATCTACATAAAGTCTTACTCTTTATTAGAGCTGACACATAGCCTCTGGTCTTCAATCTGAATGTCTGGAATTAATCTTAGTACATGACAAATACAATATTAATCTTGAAAACACCCTGACATAATTTCCTACTTTTAAATATTAGAAAAGACATTTCAAATGTATCCTGTCTGTACTGTATCCTTAGTGTTGGATATTCTTATCACAATGATCTAAATTTACCTGTAAAAATGGCACTTTTTCCATTTTTGGTGTTTTTTTAATGATCTCATCAGCGTTGCTCAGGTGTGTCATAGCGCTGTCTAATTTCCAATCGGCTTAGCTGTGTCTTTGCTTTATCCAAATATAATGTGATTACCCTCTCTGTTGTTGCTGCTGGATGCAATGTCAAATAAGGAACATGATTGAAATCAGGATTAGGGTTTGAAGTGAGGCACGCACAGCATCCAATTAGCAATGATGACAGCCGTTTGCATATTTTGAAGGATAAAATACCACTGTTGTTTAACCCTGCATCTTATTCTTGACCAGACCATTGGAGGAATCAGTCTCATTAAAGCACCTTCTTGTACAGAGGAGGATAACAGTACACAGGAGTTTAACAGAGAGTCTTGAAGTAGATGTATAACAAAATCTGTAAACACATGAAATGAAGTCTAAGAGTTTCTTCCCATTTTCAGTCCAGCTCCATCCTGAGTCACTTAAGTCGCAGTGATTGGATCTCTGTAATACAGCTGCCTCTGCCTTATGCTTCAACCCACAGGCTGCACTTATATGTGAGTGTTACTAAAACAGGCAGCAGTACACTGTTAAATAAACCAAACCTCGCCACAACAAAACAATTCAAGAGATCCCCTGAGAAACAATGAAATGGCTAAAGTGGATCTAATTAGCGTTCGTAGCTGAGAAAAGCTCAGCGTCCTACTCTTGGATACAGACCAAACTATTCCACTCGTTGGCAGATCAAATACAAACAATCCCCAAAATGCTAAAATATCTCATGACATGTTGACTTAAGTGGGATATCTGTAGGCTAATATGTGATCCAAGCTATGAAAATGGAAATGGGCCGCATTTTTAATAGCACTTTGAAACATTGTACTGATATTTTACAAACAGCAGCAGCTGCAGAGAGATGGGGTTCAGCACGTAGCCTCAAGACATTTCAACATTTCAAAGTGAGAAACCAGGCACTGAACCGTCAACGCTGAAGTTTGGGGATGACCACATCGACTTCATGAATCAAAGTCATCCCAGCAAGAAACCAAAAATATTCAGAGTCACAGAGTCTGGCTTTAAACCCCAGACTTTCACCAAGAACTTAAACTGTATACCACTGACATCACAACAGGGCCATGTCTCTGGTACAATGCAGAAAGTGACCATAGATGTAGTGAGCATGTTGTCACTTAATTTTACAGTTTAACTTGAGAAAATGTATAAGCAAATCAGTGTGGAGTGACTACAGACCTGGGGGGCTATAATTAATACTGTATTTACAAGATATATATCAAATAAATAAATAAAGGCATATAGTATGGAAGTGTTGGCTTCACAGGAGGCATATGTCACAGAGTATCTGTAAAATAACTGTTTGACTCCTCTGTTGCTCTTTTTTATGGTCCGTAACATGTCTAATGAGCTCTCAAACTAGCCTTTGATTCATTGTGGTCTGGACCAAAACCAAACGCTGAAGGTGAAAGCCACTTCAGGAGCGTGGGAGATTTCTTCGCACTGATCCAAGGCACAAGATGCTGTGGAAACTGTGTCATGCATGATGAAATCTCAAACATTAAAGCCTTACAGACTGGATTTTTCTGGTCTCTGCACCCTCCTGCAGCTTTTTACAAGTATCCCAAGGAATTCTCCAATCAATACTGGATGTGTTTCTGTCTAACTGTCGCTTATAAAAATCAATGGCCTCCCTATTTCCAACAATGTTTCCTGCATTTTCCTGGGTTGCTGACCAAAGCCTGCTCTGTAGGTATCTACAAGCGTTGGGTGACACTTTGCTAATGCGACAATGGTGTAACACAGAACACCAAAGACCACTGTAATTAATAATGCTAATAGAGCGTCACTATATGTGTGCACTTATAAGACAAACAAGGATAAGAAGGAGAAGGAAGACTGCAGCGAGGCTATGATGAATGAGCGGACTTACTAAGTGACTAATGCCAGGGGATAAGAGAGAGTATTTCCCCCCTGTTGTTAATACTTTAATAAACAAGGACATTCACTAGTTTCAAAGTAATACATCCAGTCTGGATACTAATTAATGTGCGTGATAAATACAGACCGTTAAGGATGTGTCGAGGGACTAATTAGATCAGTGGAACAAGAGTCACTAAGCGTGCAGAGATATCACATGGGACTTGGGAGTAAAAAAAAATATGGAGAGCACCCACTCAGTCATGCGCTGGAGACCCCGCTGGCTCAGACTTAAGGAGATCCTCCCTGCTTCATTAGGATGGATGAAGGGGCTAATGTACATCCAACAGATCTATTGCTAATAACCAAAGGATGAAGCTGTGGAGATTTGGGCAGCACCGGGGAGTGGGCCGCAGCAGGGAGTGGGAGTGGATGAACATTAGGATGGGTTTGTTTTTTTGTTTTTTTTGGGGGTCTCTGTCAAATGCATCTCTAACCAGGTCCAGGTGGGTTTTTTTCTGCCAGATCTCTCCAAAGTGGGTCATCTATAGTGACCATTTGTCAAAAGTGAGGTCGCATCAGCTATTGTTCCCATTCATTTCGATTTAGATTGGAGGACAAAAAGGCCTTACACTTACAGTTACCATACAGTATGTACAACTGTTGCATTGAGTTTAAATGTACCGTTGTCACAAACCTTTAACACTAAATGCTGATGCTGTCTTTTGTACAAGGCTTTTAAAAATGCAGTGACTTTTCAACATATGGTGCCTGTCCCCGAGGCAAGAGGTAAATTTCCGGAGATAATACAAGGATCATGAAAAAATTCTGCCACTAGATATTTATAATAAAAAACTGTTAAGTAATCAAAGACGTGACTTTATGTAACGGAGCCTCATAAAACGTTGCTAAACAGAAGCTTTAAATCCATCTCTCTTGAGGGTAACATCAAGAAGTAAAGCCCACTTTGACCTTGTGACCTCTCCAGGCGTACCTCCAATATTACCATTCTGCATGCCTCTGCTATGACCTTTTCAAATCCCTCTTTAAAGGTTGCATGTTCCTATGTCTGTGGGCTGTGCTGGTTTGCCAGAGCAGCGGGCTGACTGAGCACACCTCTCTCTTCTACACATTGTGACCTACAAAGCTATTGTATTAAAAGAACCGTATTTATCACCACACTCCACACCACTCTTCTCCTTCTACCTGCCGCACCAAAAACCAAGCCTTTTCACGGACTAGAGCTCTTCTCCGAAAAGCCTATCTGGTGTGATCGGCTGGAGACTTCACTAAAAAAGGCCGCCTGTAACTTGGTGGCTTTCAAAGGAGGAATGGTGTTCAGGAGCATGTAAAAGTTTAATCAGTGCCTCATAAAACTGCAGTGGGTTGTCTGAAACACAGGCTGAGCTGAAGGTAAAGGCCAGGACTCTAATCACAACAGTCTGACTGTGCCATTGTTCTGAAAGGTTTAAAGAAACAGCAGTTCAAAGAATTCATTAAAAATAAATCTATTTAATTCTATCCGAAGTATTACTAATTTTTAAATCCGCACTGAAAGTGATGCGCCAGAATTAGGCTTAACACTTGATAAGGTGTGCTGATGTTAGTAAGAGTGATTTGGCTGTGCATAATTACTGCCATGAAGACATTTAGCACAACAGCATGACCTGTAAATGTAATACAGTTTTTAAAAGCTCTACAGTGATCAGGTGAACAGTTATGTGTAGACAACTTTATAAATATATGTCTTTTTAATGATTTATTTTGTTTTGTCTTGATAGTTAGTAAAGTATGAATGGTAAATGATTAATAGAAAGTACACACTTGTTTATAGTCAGCATAATGTTTTATTTAGATCTAAAATAATCTCTTGACAGTGGCCATTCCTTTCCCTGTGTCTGCCACCTGTGCTGCATCTCTGGTGATAGCATCATCCTCTAGTTCATCTCAAACATTATTTGCAATCTAATAGTATTTGTATGTAATGTCCTGTAATGCAATCTGTGTTGAGGAAGTGCTGTCTAGACACTAGCAACTAAGTAAGTAGTCATTAGTGTGTTGAGTGATGGGGCTGTCCATGTGATGCTTTAAATTTGCAGTTAAAATGTCTCCTATCCAATCAAATTTGCTTGGCCCCGTTTTAATCCCAGATTATTCTAGACTTACAACAACAAAATACTGACACCAGCTTGTGAAGTTTCATGAGTAAAAGGCACACTTCTCTTCTATCTTTTGTTTTCTCTTTTTAGCTTTGCACATTTCGTTGAAGCTGTTGAGATGTCCAATGATGAGAGAACATGAACTGTCAAACTTTTTGTGAAGCATAGAGACTGCCTTTAACCGTTCTTGTGCAGTGATCTTTTCAAGTGCATCTTCACCTGTGAACTTACTGTGTGTTGTCAACAACTATATTCGGCTGCCAATTTCTCTCTTTCTGTGATGTCATTTAGAGAGATAAGGCGACTGAAGTTAAAGATTTGGCTTGGAAGTCTGGCAGCATTACAAACAACAATCTGGAAACGCTCTGTAACCAAGAGTGAAGAACCTCACGGCAAACAGAACCACGAGTCCCCTGTAATTCAACCAATAATCTAATTTGGATACCGACTGGAACCAAGGAAGGCTAATGAGGACTATGACACATTTGTTATCTTTACACACTTAGCTTATCTTTTATGTACTGAGAAAATGGAATTATTTCCACAAATGCATCCAGACTGATATGCTTACTCTTCGGGAATGGTTTTGTTTTGTCATCTCTATCGCAT
>JAWCTZ010001143.1:0-23787 GCA_036850595.1 Rhyacichthys aspro | reverse complement strand
AGCGAGAACAGAGGCGTATTTGACTCTACATTAGCCTGATGGTTGTTTGTTAGCTCAGTAGGTTAGGCTTGTTGTCCTTGGGTTATTTGTTTGTTTTTTGGTAAATCAGCTTCTGCTCTCCAGTAATGCTCTTGGTTGGACAATATCACTCTTCTCAGCTCACCTATGTTTGCATCGCCAGCCCTCATTCAAGTTGCTATAATTTTGCCTGGACCTATTCCTCTCAGGGGTCTATCAAATCCTGTTCTGTGAATGGCTGTCTTTTCAGTAATGTCGCTTATCATTTGCAGAAATTCATTTGCAGAAATCTACACTCGTATCACCTGACGCTCCCTCGAGTGAGCGTGCAAATGAAATTAATGGTCACTTGACGCTCGTGTCATTCGTATTTATTATTTCGTTTATTAACAAATCCAATCGTTACCAATTCGTTACTTATTGTCACACACAATCACTTTGCTATCTCACTGCCAACACAAATGACACAGCATGTAAGAAGTTCTGTCTGACCATTGGATAAACAGGAACAGAATACAGAAAGTGAATTCTTTTAAGTGATAAAGTTAGTAGCTATTTTATCAAACTCTCTCAACAAATTTTCATAGTGTTCAAGTGTCTTCAGCTGTAGGAGTCCTGCTCAGTCCATGTGCAGCCAGTGAAGCAGAGCCTGTTTGAGTGGGAGTTAGTGTTAGTGGATGATGGAGGATGGGAGACAGCTGGAGAGTGACTGGGAGGCAGCCAGTGCATCCCATTAGTTACATGTAGCCCTCAGGATGGACGAGCCGCCGGTTGGCACCTGAGGGTAACGCACCGCCTGACTCCAAGTCCTCCGAAGGGAAATGAAAGGAACACTTGTGGTCAGGAATTAGCATTTAGATACTGAGTTGAGAGAGCAACCCACTGTGGGAGAAATATTAATGAGGCTCTAAGAACGGCAAGATTCTTCTTTGAGACGTTTAGCTTAGGAGAATACTCTGTTCCCAGTAAAAGATATGTGGTTATTGAGGAGGCAGGAAAGGAAGAACAACTGTGCAACATGTTTTGGCTACGGGGATAATATCTCTATAATCGGTGTTAAGCAGCTGCTTGGGGTTTACATATTGATGTGCTTTGACTGTATCATTAAAAGCACACCAGAGACAACCCAGATTTTTTGCTTCTATGGGACAATTTGAGGAAAAGTATGACAGAATAAAGAATATATTTAGTAACTGTTTTGTATAGTTGTTTATGGTAGGATGGGAGTGAGTGCATTGTTAGTTTTGGGCATTGATGGACTAAACAGAAGACCAATGTTGCCATGTTAGTTTTGGCAGCAACAAACACATCTTTCCACTCTGGGGTTCAAAAAGTTCAATATTTTCAGTCATTCTACCACCACATTAAAAAAAAATATGGCTAACCTCTTTTTTTAATGTCGTGGAGTGGTCTGTTCTACTCTACATCGTTACAAGAATATTTTACCAGATAGATGTGGCTAATTTCAATGGGCCATGCACTTTAAATCCTTTCCATGGTCAGTTAGATGTATGGGATTCAGTTTTTTTATGTTTTGCAGTGTTTTATTACCACACAGCTGAAATGAAACTGATCAATGCGCTCACTCCCATCTTGTCTTTTAATGCTTTACTATACTACACTAATATAATACAACAAAGGCATCTGAAATTAAAAGATGTTTAAAAAAAAAAAAAAAGTGTATTGTTGCCTAAATATGTAGCCTGTCCAGAGATTATTGCTTATTATTAGTAGTATTTGCGTCATTACAGAATGCAAACAAATCCTCAAACAGAGCTTTATCTAGCAGACCTATGTGGGTGATATACTGCACTATTTGTATTCAGTAGTATTTATGTTGTCTTTGGGAAAGTTGATGTCAAAGTGCAAACAGCTAAACTGCTCTTAGTTTAATGTCAGGGAACAATTTTTAACCCGACTCTGAGCACTTTTTTTTTTATTATTTCAGCAGCAATTCATTAAATATGCATACAACACAATAAATAATTCTAAAGCCTTTTTTCGCCGCTCTTTATTTTTTCTATCCAACAATGCATTATTTCACTAGTGTGTTGTATTGTGTATTGTATTGTGTGTTGTTGTGCGTATTGATCGCTGCTCTGTCACCACTCTGAACATGGCCAAAGGGGTCCCTGGCCTCGCATGGCATCGGTCCCATTATCCACTGCAGTTGTAATCAGCTCATCAGCGGACTGGACATGCTCCACACACTGCACATGCTCGGCTTTTATGAACCGTGGCACAGTGTAGGTGTTCAAAAGTCATTCATTCAGGTCAGCTATATGTGGAGATGTACGGAAATGCAGTAAAGACAGTAAATGCATGTTCTCTTTCAGTAATATATTGTGTTGATAGAGCTCTACGTGCGGCAAATAATGGGAGTTTATTCAGGCATTCATAAAAGATAATGAAGAAGATTCATAAATGTCTGCAAGCCACACATTTATATAGCTCTCACCCTCTGAACCAGAAGCATGTGCATGTTAATAAACCGATTAATTTCATCAACCGTATTTGGGTTTGGCTTTAAGGGCTGTTCGGACAAGATAACGCTAATTCAGAAAATGATGAAAAATAGATTTGAATATAGTTAGCAGCACCTAATAATCTGATTAAGCACACCTCCGTCCCTGCGTTGATATCTTCGATTCATTGTTAAAGGAATTGTTGTGATAACCAGTTAACCACAAATCTTGTGACATGAGTGAGTTTTCATGACAATATTTTCATACAAGATAAACTATACACAGAAATAGTATAGTATAGATTGGTTTGTCTGTTTTTCTTCTCCCTGACTCTCACTCTTAAGGCAAGCTACTGTATATTACTACATTACTGGCCCGCTGCCAGACTTTTATATTCACTGATCATTTACTGCACAGCTGTGTGTAAACTACAACTTTCACATTTCAGCTAAATATATTGAGATTATTTAGGAGCAGCATTATTTACAGATCTAGAGGCTTGAAACCACATTGTAAAGGTGTCACTGCCTGAATTTATTATTGTGGCAAATACAACGAATTTTTACAAGTACTTTAATTGGAAATTAAACTATACATCTGGGATCTCTTCATATTGCATTCAAGTTCTCCCTAAGAGTCATAGTGTTGGTACAAATAGGTCATGACTTGAGGGGTCTTGACTACATTACCATATTAGGTTTAGTGTATTCAAATTCATGTTTAAGTCACACTTGATCACCATAGGGCAAGTCATTCTCTGTATTTAGCCCATCCATCATCCTGTGCCCCTGGGATAAACCTGTTAAGGCCCTGTCACACTGTTGCAGTCTTAAACGATTATTACATGCCACAGTGTGTGACTTGAATCAGCTACAACCAACACTCAGATGTATGTGACTGTCACACTGTGCTTTTGGCTTTGGATTTGGCCAACGATTACAATGGTGGGCATCAGGCAGTGTCAGCCAGCATCAACTTCATGTGTTGAGTAAAAAGAGGAAACTACATGAGAATAGACAAAGTTTGTGGCATTGCAAAGAGCTTAAAGTTAGTCAAGTTATTTACATTTGTTTACGTTGCCAGCTAACTGACCACTATGAGAGTTTTAACATCGCTTGGATCTGAATTATTTTGATTGTCTTGAATTTCAGGTATCTAAATCTGGTGATATCTGGTTGGACCACTGCGAGATCAGTCGTCTTTGGTCTTGTCACACTTTAAGATTCATTTAAAGAAAATTACAGTAACAAATTAACTGTAAGGGAGTAGGAGGCAGACTAGGGACTTCTAAGATTAGCCTTTTTTCCATATTTTTCAATGTTTGTAAGGGATCTGGAACCTTTTTACTGTAATCAACTCATCCTGTGTATACATTGCATTCAATTGGATCATTGGGAAGGACAGACGGTCATTCACTCACACATTCATTCACTGTAGTCAATGTAGATTTACCAGTTCACCTTTACATACATGTCTTTGGAGAGTGGGAAGAAGCCCGAGTACACACATTACATAATTCCTTGATTGTATGTTGGCTAATTGTGATATCATTGAAAAATACAGTTATTTTCCTTTTGCAGATTTGCATGTCTCATTGTACGTTTGTCTAATTAGCCGTGAACGTTTGCACAGTCTTCTACGAGCAGCGTATCTATTCCCTCGTCGGTTCTTCCTTTTGTGCGTTGGTCTGTTGATGTGAGAAGGCCATGGTGGTTAATAGACGGTTGTTGCTGTCTGTCCATTTGGGTTTGTGTGCTATTTCTCAAAGCTTTCAGCCACTGCCAAATGTATTCATTTCTCCCCAGGCTTCTATTCAGAATCTCCTCTGTTTCTGTTCACTGATGGCATCAACGCGGGTTCTTTTGATTAAAATGAAAAATGGAGCTAATTCATCTTTCACTGATATGGCCCAGCAAAGCACAGAATTAGATTTTGGAGATGCGCGCTATTTAAATGAATGCTGCTGTTTGATAATTGCCTCTATTTGGGGATGTCCCGCGACTCAAATTATTTTGCATAGCTGGAATGAGACCGAACGCTCATATTTTCTGTTGTTAGCAAAATCCACTGCAACCTAAATCCAATTTATTTAAAGTAGAGCCTCATGTATTTTCATCCCTTATTAAGTGAATGACACATGTTCTCTGAACGCTAACGCACATGATTCTATTGATGTTCCGTATTCTGTTGCAGAAGCTTATGCATACATTTCTTTGATTTGAGAAAGGTTACATCATGTTTCAAGGTGTAAATTGGTTTCAGTGGCCTATTACACACATTTAACATAAAAATGTGTATTATACTTTATGTTTACACCGCATTATTTGGTCCTCCACTGATGCTGAAGGAGTCCTTTGGTATTCTTCATAGGTTTTCTGAAGATGCCTTAGAATCACATAGTACCGCACTGTAGCATTTCCAATACACTGATACTGATATAAAAGACTCGTGATATCTGTGCTGCATTATTTCTTTGCATTGAAGTGTCATCTTAAAGGAACTTGTCTGAAATGAACCAATGTGTATCATGATTTTTGTTGTTTAGTTTGATGTCTGTCAGTGGAAAATGACCTTTTAACAAATATCACAATATCTGCATCAGTATCACAACATGAAAGATTAGATAACGATATATGATACATTGTCCCATGTCTAGTGTTAATCATGTGAGTTGCTAATCCACACATTGCATCATATCAGTTATTCTCAAAAGGCTCCACAACAGGAAAACAGTGTTTACTCCTGCACAAACTTTACAACGTTATTTTCCCCTTTTGCCGAAGAGGTCGGCTTCAGTTATACAGGTGTTTTTGAAAAGCCTAATATGTCACTTTTTTCAGGGTGAGGAAAAACTGGCAGGAATAAATGGGAAACCACAGAGAGAAGACGGTGTTGTAGGTGCGGCCAGGAAATATGAAAAATAAATAAATAAACATTATATAGCCACTAAACATTACACGATTGCTGTAAATTCATCTTTTTTTCGTGTGCAGGTGGGAAGAGCTATGTCCCTTTTGTATTTGTGGCTCTTTTGTACTAACCTAGATAGATAAAAATCAATATAACACATAAAATAAGATATGGGATAGGACCAGACTAAATGTGTCACTATGCAACTATGCACTTTGTAATTTTCAACTACAATCCTTAACGGGATGTGGAGCCTACCCAGGATGCTTTGGGCATGGGTACATGGTACAATCACCAGTTAATCACAGGGTTAACATTAGAGACAAACATTACCAGACATCACCATTCATTCAGTAATTTAGAGATCTGTTGTCATCCTATCAGAGTTTACTGAACAACATGGATTTTTTAAACATTGGTGCTGTACCTGTTACAGTGAGGCAATAGTTTGTGGTGCAAAGAACACATGAAGCACAGTGTATTCCTCTATATGTCCTTCCCTGACCACAGGTTAATAATAATTGACAATAATAACTGTATCTTTATACATGATACTGATTCAATAAGGAATAATACTGTGTAGGGTAAGATTCATATATTTCATAGAAACAGCAATCCAAATATATGAAGTGACAGTATTTTATGTAGATTTAGACAATGTTGCAAAATGACGCATTTATAGTGTCTGTTTTTTGTTTTCATTTTAAGCCGCTCTTCTCATTTCAATTATCTATGGAGCCTGTACTTCTCCTCACAAGGCCATGTATTTTTGTTTGTTCATATATGGGTTAGACCTTGAAAAGGCTGTGCAGTAGCTCTAAACTCACTTGTTAGTTGCTGTAAGCATACATCTCAAAAACAAAGCCCAAAGCAATTCTTTATTTTTCTGTATTTAAATTATTCATCCTTTGACCGTATGGAGTCTATATAATGGAATCTCTGTTCTGTGTCGAAGAATAAGAGCACTGTGTCCTGTTGACTTTTTACTGAGCCTATACCATCTTCTTACCCTTCCTGCTCAGGCTGCTTCAAGCACCAGCTCTGCCTTTTGAGATATTTGATCAGATGTAGCCATGGTTACAAAAGTGAAGTGTTTAAGGCAATTTAAAAGCCCTGGGAAGAAGAGTCAGGAAATAAAGTTCTGACGAAAAAACAGTGAGGCATTGAAAAGACACACACTGCTTGAGAGCTGAAGATGACTTCTGTCTACGTAATGGAATAAGTGTTAGAGTGAGTGAACAAATCCACATGTCGAGGAGTGTGGGGTCAGCTCGGGCCCAGCGGGACCTCACAGCCACAGGGGCACTTTGATTTTCACCTCTCCAGACACCCCACAGAGCTAGATGTTCATGTCGCTGCCACATTTCGCCTCATACCAACAGAATAGTCACATTTGGTTTTAAATCAGGCCTGAATTCTGACACAGACGACTGTGCATACATCTGCTTTACTCACTTGCCTATTACAAGGAGTGTAAAGTGAAGTCAGTAATAAAACACAACAGAGATGTGACTGTTGGTGCACTCTTTCTTTTAAAATGGACGCCACATCCATGAATGTTCGCTTGAAAGTGATACCCAACCATTTTTGATGTAACAACTGCCACTTGCCATATGTAGAATTAGCAATGTGAAATAGAGCTTAAAGAAAAGAGACAGGATACGTTGCTACGTAAATTAACAATGCTATATCAGGTCAAGATTTGAATGCAACTGATAGAAATGACTGAGGCCTTTACAGTTGAAGTACTGGTAGCATTATATTTAATTGATCAATTTTATTCAGTGGTATCTTGAAGCTACTCTAAGCAACTTACTTTTCAGGATGTACACCCAATAAAAACTTTCATCGTGGAGCATGCGGCAAGTCAAACATTGAAGGAAGCACATGGGTGAAGTACTTGAAATGAAATGAATGGAAATGTTCTTCTTGAGGAGATGGAGAAGGTGCGTTTGGAGAGAGGAGTCTACTGAACAGGTCCCATATGAGTGCAAAAAGATGGATGGATAGATGGCTGTTGGGGCACATGTGACTACTTTACCTTCAGAAATGAGAAAATAGTCTTAATGGCCCAAGATGTTGCATTTAGTATTCTGGGATAATACATAATCATGTTTTTTTTCAGTTGTGCAACAGCTCTTTGCTCAAAGTAAAATATGTGACACATCAAGACCCCTACAGGCTCATTCTATTCAAAACCGACTGTGGATAACTTTTGTGTCTAGATGATGTGTCTGGACACTTAAATTTTGGTGTGATCCTATAATCGTTCTAGAAAGTTCTATAGAGGCCTCTTACTTGACATTTCAAAACAAGCTGCCGAATGTTTTGACAATGTTGGATGGATGACTGTCCACTCCAAGCATGCAGACCTTTGCAACATTCATATTTCTACAGAGCATCGTGTCTTTTATTCTCCAGCAAATGTCAGCAGCCGGACCGCAGCATTGTTCCGTCGTCCACAATGGGCTTATCTGATTAGAAAAGTTTGGAGTCTCATTTGGGAACGGAGATTGCAGAGTTTATAGAAAAGGCACAAACACATGCGGCGGCCCAATGAGAAACGTGAAATCAGTTTGTGCCATCTAATCTGCTCAGCTCACGGTACCCAGATTGTTAGAAATACACGTGGAGACCAAAAAAAGCTGAGATTACACATTGGTTCCTTGGATAGTCACAATAAATGATTTCACTAAAGCTTAATGTGAACCTAACGGAGGAAGGAAGGAAGGCCTACGGTAATGTGACATTTAATTGATCAATTCCATTCAGTTGCATGTTGAAGCACATCCAAGCATCTAACTTTTCAGGTTGCACAACCAATAAAAACTTACATAGTGGAGAATCCAGCAAGTCAAATGTTATATCTATGAAAACAAGATTATTCTCTCTGTGTTGTGTTTGGAGAACCTACACAGTTTTGACAAGACTAGGATTTAGCTTGCAGTAAATGCCCAGTAAGTGCTTATCTGTGTTCTGTTCCTGCAAGTGCATCTCCCATCTCATCTGCTCAGCCTCTGATTGCGGAGTGTAGAAGCCCCTGTGTGAGAGATTTCTGTAGAAGTCATTTGCAGAGCGAGGCGATAACACCGGCCCATTCACGGCTCCGTCCCCAAAAATGGGATTGCTGTCACTTTAATTCAATAACAGTTTGTGTAATCCAGTTCTGGATTTCCAAATGAAAGAAGAAACACGTCGGCTTTAAGATGTTGTCTGGAGCCCCTATAGAGATGAGGGCTTAAAACGTTCAACGCTTGGATTAGCTTCGAAAAAAGACCATTTTTAGGTTGGTGTATTCATTTGAGGACATCTACAATGTGAGAGTAATTTAGGCTCAGTGAAGATGAGGATTAGTCGTAGTAATAAAGGAAAATGTTAGGATAGTATGGGGAAAGTGTGCAGGTTTGACACTTTTGAAATTTTAGCAGTCAGTGCCTTACTAGGATCAAGTCTAGTGGCATTTGTACATTTTAACCACCTGAGTGGCAATAGCTTTGGAACACAGGATGCATATATACAGCAATATCAAGCAAATCTGATGAGTTGACATAATTGTTGAAAGTGACAATTGCAGTTCACAGAGAGACTTTTATGGTATTAAACAGAGGGTATGCAATTATTTTTTTGAAATTGAGGAAAATGGAATACTAGGGATCATCTCTGGGTAAAAAAATGAAAAAACCTTAAGATATCATCTAGGCTTTGTTGATTTTTTAAATTGACGATGCTTAGCACATACCTGAAGCTGTGTCAATCACATGCTCTCATATAAGGGGTCTCAAGTTCGAAATGCTCCTGACAGCAGACCAAAAAACGAAAAAACAAAGCCTTCCTCAAGAAACACACTAGGTCCTCAGTTTGTTTTGTTGATGGACAATATTGTTTTCGTTTTTGTCCGCTCTCGGGAAAGATACTTGGTTGAGTTTTTGTCACCAATTTATGCGGCTCTTCCTGTATGGCCTCATTTAGATGTCTGCGGTTTAATCACATTTTGATGAAACTCTACAGAGCTCAGTTGGAAGCAAACTGAGACCTCTGTTTTGAAGGAGTCTCATTCTTCTTCTATCCTTCCCTCACTCATGAAAAAGACTTTACTCCACTTACAGCAGGAACTCTCCTATGGGTCCAAAGATATTGGCAATTCAGTTAGTTTCATTGATCTTGATATTTCTTACTCTCCTAGCATAGTTAAGTAATAAAAGCCTTTTTTTTTTTTTTTTTTTTTTTAGCTTATTGCTGTTCATTAGAAGAAGCCTGACCTCCCAGTCTTGTATTTGAAACCCACATTGCCTCTCTGTTCTGCTGTTTCGTTACCCCAACGAGGTGGAAATTAAAATAAATGCAGTTGAAGTGAACCATACTGGAGCAAATGAGATTCAAAGTAAGATTAACGACAACGAAGCTTCAGCCTCAATGCATCACTGTTTTTTTTATGGTGAGAAGTAGTTTATTAACAGTTCTAAACTTTCCATTAGACAGGAGTTCACTTGAAGCCCATTGAAACGTTGAGTGGTCTTATGTTATTTTGCACCGTGTCTACGCTTTTTTTTTTTTGTAAGTGCTCTGTCCTAAGTCGTTTATGATTATATTTTTGCATGATTACCTCGAGCTGCATCAGGCTGAAGAGGGCCATTTTAGAACTTTGGAAATTACCCCAAAGATTTCCAACATCGTGAAACGCTTTTTTGGCCGTGCATGAAACTAATGAACCATAAATCATTTAATGGCGAAAGAAAGTCAAACGCTTTTGTATTAGAAAAGAGGTGTGAGAATCATAGGCATTTATTAGCCCAGTTTGAGATAATTTGTTTGGATGATGAAGTGCTACGGCGTGACCTCTTTTGGTTTGTTAAAGACTCTTCCCATGTGGAGACATCCTCACGTTTCCGTGGAACTGCATCTCATCTTCATTTACTCTGCGTATTATTAAAACAGCTTATGCATTATGAATATGTATCTGTGTTGGGAAGCAGCTCCACATCGGGATAAGCTGGTAATTATGTTTACTGACAGTAAGTAAGGAGTCTTTGGAGTTTTGAGTGTGATGCAGAAAACAGGGTTGATTCTTCATTCAGTAAGGTAAGGGTTTTTGCAGAGTTTCAATTCTCTGTATTTGAACACCTTCACTTTTTTTGAACACTTGTGGATTATTGATCAGGTTTGGCAAGATTTTGAGTGGAATAACCAGCCCAATGAACTGCTATGTTCCCCAATATGTGGGAGAACTGCTTGTTGATTATGATTATGATTATTCAATCCATTATAATTTTCACATGTATTGCTTGTAGACCTAAACAACATGAACATGAACTGTATTTACTGCAAATCAAGGCACTGGTGTGATGAAAGTATATACCTATTCTGAGAACTGAATTTATTTCGAACAATATATGCCACCTTTTAAGCCACTCATCTACGCCTGTGACAAAAGCAGACTGTATAAGAGTCTTTCTGTTTTTCTCAGTTCTCTTTGGATGAGATGGAAAATGTTGGGGCAGTGGTCCCACAAAACCTTTGTCAGGTTGTGGACCTCCAAATAGTGCACCTCATTCATCCTCTCTATTTAAAACCCCATGAAAGCATCAATCACTTAACATACATGAACTGTCAATGAGCTGTATGATGGCTTTCTTGGCATCAACATTTATTTTTTAAACTCAACAAAACCCATGTATGAATGTGGCACACTGTAAGGGCTTGAACAATAAGTTACCTTCAACCCAGGGCTTCATCTCATGTCTTTATCTAGTTTGGAGCTGATGGAGCAGTAGAGATTTGAAGTCATATTCATCATAGATGCTCTCCTACTCCTGTGTGGGCGGGAAACCCCCCGGTCCAAGTCTTGATTGATAGTTTGACTATGTTACCAGGCCAGCAATGATGGCTCCCATCTCTCAGCAAGTCTGCCCAAGAGCCAGAGGGCGGGAGTCAAGGCCAAATTGGATTAGATTCTCTCAGGATGAAGTTGTTCTTGGTGTTGACCTTGGGAATTGTTCAATAGTGATTCAATTTGAAGCCCATATAATCTGTTGACTGATCTCCACAAACATGGCTGCAAACACTTAGCTTGTTTCTGCTGTGGCATCAGTAATGGATATCTCTTCCAGGCCAAGTCCAAACAGAAGGCCAGGGCCAGTTAATGTAACACAAATGGTCTTGACTGTTTCAATTGGTTGTATAACAATGATATATTCTGTTTATACAGGGACAACCTCATTTTCTGTTAAAGTAAAAAGTGTGTTTATTTCGGCTGCTCCCTGTTTCAGGTATTGCCACTGAATCATTGCATGCTTAGTTTGGCATAGACTTTTACACCAGATGCCCTTCCTGACACCCTCTCCATTTATCCAGGCTTGGAACCGGCACAATGATGTGGCTTCTCAGGGGAATCGAACCCCCCCATATCCAGCATGAAAGGCAGGGGCAAAGGAGTTAGCAATACTGTATTTACTCTTGAAAATACACTAACTTGACCATAGACAATAGAACTAGAGGACCATCTGATGACAAAGAGCCTCATAGAGAATTGATGGAAGAAGAAGTCTGACTCCCATCACCTCCATTTAAAAACATACAATATTTAGCCTATGTTTTCATGGTCTGTATACTGTTTCTCTTTTCTGGAGGCTCCTCATAGCTTAATTAAGCATATTTCTTGAAAAACAGGTCACCCCCTGGGGCCTTCCTCATAACTCACATGAATGTCATTGCTTAAAGTCAATCATGTGCGCACTTCTCATGTAATATATATAAAAGTGATTGCCTGTATAATTCATGTAGACCCGCTTATAATGCCAGGCAGTAATAAACCTCATGATACAGTGCTGTGAGCTGCACATTGACTGAGCTCTGCGATGCTAATGTCACATGACCAGTATCGTTGTGGAGCCCTGCTGTGAGAATCAGAAGGAACTGTTCTGATGGGCCTCCCGCAGAGCCACATCCTTTATGTCAGAGCCAGGTTATTGCTCTGCTCTTCGTGCGCTCGCCTGCGACTCATGTCACACTTTGTACACTGTGGAATGGGAAATAATTAACTGCAGCCATAATGGCCGCCATTTGCGGTTTCGATTAGTATGATTTTAATCATCATTACACTGTTGTCTGGCTGTGACGTGACATTAATAGAGTCAGGAGAGATGCTATTAAGAGACAGTAGAGGACTGACAGGACTGAAGCATTGGATGATAGTGTGTCTGATCAATTGGGTTTTGGTGAAAATAATGTCTGAGCATTAGCAAGACTAAGAGTAATGTATGACAAGTTTGTCAGTGGAGTTGATGCCATATTACTACTTCTATGAAACCATGGGGCAGAATAATAATGCCATCACTATCTCCATAGATTCTCTCTTGGAAAGGCACCAATATTCAAGTTTCAGTCTTAGAAATATGACTACAATATAGTCTACATGGTAGAAACGTGTGGAATTTGTAATGCCAACATACGGCCCATGGACCAAATCCAGCCCACTAGAGGAAACAAGGGATGAATATTCCTTAATTGTCCACTGGGTGTTGCACTGTTTTAGTAAGAGCTGTGAACACTGAGACGCAGAACTGAACAGTAGATGACACAAATGTACCATCTGGTTACATAAATGGCTTACTTTTTTGCTGTTTGAATAACCCTCTGTGGCACCCTCATTACACAAAGTGTCTCAAAGAAAAGTAGGGTGTTTACCAAGAAAAATGGATCACTTTCTATTCATTCACAGAGAAGAATTGGAAGCTTGTGTGTTTAGTGTGAATGCAGCAAATTTGAGTGCCCAGGTTATATACTATTTGGCGCCACTATGACATCTTGACTCATTATAAATTCATTGTTAGCAGGTCTGAGGAAACAAAAAGTGTTGCTCACCTGTATCAGTGAGATAAGTGATGCAGCAGTGAAAGTTAGTTACTTTATTGCTAGCAAAACAGCATTAGCCTGAAAGCCATATTGAGTGGGTGAGTTTGTAAAACATACATGCTAAAGGCTTTTGGCAACATTAGCCTTTTTCAGTTGTGATTTGACATTATAATATAACTGACAAAACAAAAAAAGAAAAAAATTGGAGTTGCAATAATTTTACTCTTCCAGCCCACTTCAGATCAAATTGAGCTGTATGTGGGCCCTGAACTAAAATGAGTTTGACAGCCATGTGCTAAAACAATATTGTGCTTTCCATTGCTTCTCAAAAAAAAAAAAAAAAAGTTTAGTTTAGATCTTCTCCATCCTGCCTATTCATATTCTTACACATTCTTAAAATCTGAACTTACATGAGACATAAATGTGATAGTAGATTAGTAAAAATAGTAAAATCTCTTTGTTTAACCTAAGTGCTGGGGAATGGTTTTGTCTTTTTCATCAATGGGGTTTAGTAACAGAGGCATCACAGAAGAGAGACCATCAATGGGACAGCTTGGCATTATGAGAAATCAGTATGTCTAATACAGTATATCTGCCAAAAAACAAAAATAGCACATGTGCGGCATTTCTTTACTTATGCAAGGAAGCCATGTGATTTTTAAAGATCTTCTCTGGTGTTCGTTATCATCACACCTAAAGCCAGTTGGCTCTCAGCAGAAAAAGTCTTGTCTTTTTACCACGTCACCTCTTGAGGCTAAATTGCACACAAGCCAGACCAAGACTGGAAATTGGTTTGAGAAATTCCCACTCATTGCAGAAAAGGGCATAAAAGGAGCTTATGTTTCACAGTGTGTACACCTTCTGGGACCGTCTCTCACTCTGTCAAAAAGTGTGATGTGAACAGATAGGTGCCTCTGAGTGTTAGACTGGACCAAAACGTGTCACACCAACAATGACACCTCACAGTGAGACAACTTTATCTCAGAAACCTTCAAACAACTGAGAATAGTGCGGTTTAATGTGGACTCAGATGAACTAAAAGTCCAGTTTCACTCTCAACTGAGTGACACAGCCTTTGATTGAAAATATACTGCCCTCTGTTGGACCAATCACAGGCTGTAAAATGTGACCACATACAATGGAAGTGTCAGGCCATTCCACTGAAATCTTATTAATGCTGCTATTAAAATCGTGTCGGCCATTTCTCAAATGATGGAGGGCTGTGTGGGTGAAATTAATCAGGTTGAACCACGAGGCCGGCTCTACAGTTTGGACAGCAGTGTGGAAGTGTTCATTCTAGTCATGAATGGGATGTCACTGGGTTTAATGAAACATGATACTATATGATTGCACCCTGCACTGAATGGCAGAGAAATGAATTTGGAGGACAGCTTAAACCGGGGATTCGCCTAGAAGCAAGATAAAGGGAAACCAACAGGACGCCATTATTATCTAGAAGTATAAACAAAAGACTTTCATCTGATTTAGTTAACATGAGGCGTTCTATTTGTGGTAAACACTCTTCCAGGCCAACCGCAAAGGTGCCCTGGATGCATCCTTTCTTTTTATATTCTATCTGTAGCTGTTTATATGTTAATGAGCCAGATTCTGACAAAAGACACTCTTCAAGTCTAAATATGTATACATTTATCTAACCAAGAGAAACTATGAGCACGCAACTGTTCATTTATCTATACACAGCACATCCTGAGAGATCTGTGGCCATAAGAAATTAAAAAATAATGCCTGAATATATGAAGAGTTTATTTGTGAAATAGATTATCCCTGTGTTAAAATTCTCATAAAGTAAGGAGTAATGGCTTTGTTTGGTCTCTTTTTGCAAATGAACTTCCAGCTTCCAACTTCTCATTCTGCTTATTTTACTTTTACTCATAGTTTTTTTTTTTTTTTTTTTTTTATTAAAACTGATTGGATTCATGTTTAATCGTCGCCAGAGTTGACTGGAAATTCCCAACTGCCCTGTCTTCTTTTAACAACTGGCTTCAGGAAATGGTCGCAGTGGCTAAACTTGAACATATGAACCATGAGCAGAATAATTAACTGGACTTATACTGTATGTAAAAACATGGACACCATTCTTGGCATCACTCGACAAGTAAACTAAGATCAAGAACATGTTATAATCTAGAATCTTTTTTTGTATTTATTTATTTATTTATCCTCTGTTTTGTGTGTGCTTTGGCTTAGTCAGGTTTTAGATAGATATACTGTCGTGTTTAATTTACTTATTGTCTTTCTTTTTTGGGGTGAAAAATGAAAGCAATTAAAAAAAAATCAAATAAATCAAATTATATTTAAAAAAATGATCAGCATAGTTGGCAAAAATATATTTGCGTTAAAAAATGTCTCATTGTTTTATCTTTTCTTTTATAGACTTATTTATATACTTTTTTTTTTTTTTTACCTCTGTGAATATGAACATGCAGTCTTTAAGGATAATTTATTATACATTTTTATTTTGATATTATTTTGCATTATTATTTTATGAACTAATTTATCTTTCAGCAGTGATAGCAAGAATTGCACCGTTTGACAAGAACTTTACAACGGGACGCCCAGGCTAACCTTAGGCCAGTGAGTCTGATTGAACATTAAGCAAAATGCAGAGTAGAGGTAGAATAGAGGTGAGTGAGCAGTCAGAGGGAGGAGCTCATCATCCCTCATTCACACTGACACAAAAGTGCTGTGTACGAGTGATTAGAAGATCTACCATCCTTCAAATGGCTTTGGTCGCACATCTCTGTGCTTCAGCGCCCTGCCATCTCACATATCTTGATTGAATTGCTCCTTCACAGCCTCTCCCACATCACTGTATAGTTTTTCTGACATTCTGATCTCTACATGTTGTTATTTTCTGTCTAACACACAGGTTGTCCAGTTGGTTCACTTTAACATATAAAAAGAATCATGGACCCTGACACAAGATGTATCCAGACAGAAGAAAAATAGTGATTTTACTGTCATTTCTAACATCTACTGCTGCCATAATGTTTTGGCGATTTAAATGTGTCATATTCCAGTTGAAAGAAGCCCATCTGGACTGTGCAAGAGCGGCATTGTAATGTGTAATATGAGTAGTATATACTGTACTGTGCAAAAGTTTTAGACAGGTTTGAAGAAAAGTAAAAATGCTGTCAATAATAGAGAGAAAGAGACAAAAAACCTTCCATTTTTAGAGTGATCCAAGAACAAAAAGCCCTGACATGATGGTGTAACTCTGATACCAGCATCATGGAGTCTGGTCTGGTCCTGTCTGGGATTAGATGGTCTGGTTTAACCTATCTTCCGTCTAACATTTGATGGTCTGGTTTAGTCCAGTTTGGCCTGGTTTTGTCTGGGATTCTTCAAATGTTTGAACAGGATCTGCCCAGATCCTTTAAAAACAGACAATTGTCTTGATTTTTCACTCTGCATTTTGTAAACATTTTGTAAAATAAAATGTGCATACCTGTCTAAAACCTTTGCACAGTACAGTATACATGCAAATAATATGTGGATCAATTATGTATTAAGCTAACTAAAACTGTAGTAATCACTGTAAGGAAATTCATTTACTCACTGCATCAAGTGTCACTGTGGTAAACCCAATAGCCGCAGTGGGCAGAAAGAAACTTTAGATCTGAGCCTGCCATTGTTGTACTGTCAAAAAATCTGTCTTGAGTGAGAATCTTTCTTATTTTTCATCTACGGTGGGGTCAACCCAGGGAATCTAGGAACACAGCCTTCACACAAAAAAAGCCTACCGTTGTCAGAGATTGAACCCAGGACAAACTAACTGGCAATCGTACCACCCTTTACTGCAAATTGAAATTGTATCCTGAAAACAACTGAAATATTACAGCCCTGTAGTGTTTGTGCTGCAACTAACTGCCATATTGACTTTTACTTTCTGAAGAGCACCAAAAGAAAGTATGGGCCTGCGGATTAGGTTTGTTTATTTTGCCTTTAATTAAGTGCTCCCTCAATCAAAATGTAGTTGCATGTATACATCGAGCAGAATGCCTGTTATCAATGATGATATGACTATGACAGTAGAGGAACTCTGGCCTACTTACACAGACTTACACAGAGAATTCAGGTTTGACTGCGCTGTCAGTATTACACTCTCATCCAAACTGGCCTCCGAGCAAACTTCAGCAGACAGACGCGGCTTTAAAGCTGTTACATAATAGCCCATTAGACTCATTCTGCCCAGGGATTAAAGCGGTGAGTAATCTCTGAGCCGGAGACGGGTGGACAGAGACGTTACTGCCTCCAGACGTAGTGTGGGCTCATTATATTGTTGGTGCTTTCTTTTGGCTTATTGCACTGTGCAGATATTTGATCATCATCTAAGAGTTGGTTTTACACTTATATTTCACAAACTGCTCTACATTAAGTAACTAATACATTTTTAATGTTCATGAAGCTTCTAAGTCCTTCTTTTGGCATTCAACAATGTTTTTTACCTGAAAAAGTTCCTCTGGAGAACCAAATCCCAAGAACAGGGTGAGGCACTCCTACACATGCCTTAGTCCTGAAAATAACAGTTTTATAATATTATCAGACTTATATTGCAAAAAAATATTGTAACTAAATCATGATTGTAGATTTCACAATTTTACAAATTATTATTATTAAACAAAATACCACATAAAACTTATAAATGATTGAATGGACAGTGCCTAAGCCTTAAACACTCTCCACACTTTACATTATGAGCTTCCAGCAACAGACAGTTATTGCCTCTGTCTCTGCAGCAGTGTAGCTCCTCTGTATGAGCTCTACTATGTTCAAGGATGACAACAGTTTTCAAAGAGATAATCTGCTAGGCATTTTGTAGTATTGCCCAAGTTTGAATTTAGTGATGAACTTATACCCAGAATAATAACTGTTCCGACAATTAAATGAACAGTTTTTTTTGTTAAATCACCTGATAGCAAGACTCTAAGATGCCATGCAGGCCTTAAAGTTAAAGTAAAGTAAAGATTATAATAGATAAGATTCTTCAGCACACACCAGAAGCTTGCATACACTGCTTGCTAACATTAAAAGTGTCTATTCCTGCACTGGATACATCTGCTTAAACAGAGAAACACTGCAAAAAAACAACAGAAATAGAGAAAAGGGAAGCAAAGTGAAATGCAAATACTTTTTGGCAATGCATTTACACTTCAACAGCTCTAAAATGTGGTTTGTGGGAGAAGAGGGGGGTTGTAAGGAGTGAGGAGGAATATATGGGTAGCAGGTTTAAAGTAAATAGAATAAGCTCCAAGACATTTGTATAAAAGATGTATGTAAAATATATGTTACTCTCCTGACAACATCAATTGCATGCTCCGTCTGGCTGTTTTTCGTTTACCTTGATAGAGGGTCTAGGATGGTAAAGGTGATTGTCTGTTCTGTTTGTGATGCCTTTTAAAGCATCTCTGTTGTCATATTGGATTGTAGGGATCAAATAAGTTTGAATTTACATCACTTTCCAATGAAGGCTGAGGCACCTCTTTGTTCACCTTCAGTATGTCCCATTTTTTGTCAGCAGTACCATCTTTGAACATGTCTCATTCAGAAATCCCTCAATGTAAATGCTCTATAACTTTGACTGAGAGCAAGGCTGTGGCTGTCTCTTAAAATGCATGGTGTTTGTTGACGAGACAATGGACCCTGGAGGTTTAACTGCAGCCAATCAGAAGCAGTAACTGATGGTGTAATACTTATCAAACTGAAAAAAGTCCCTGCTGTATATTCCTGTCTCCATCTGGACTGGTTGGTTTTAAGATTGGTCCGTGTGGTGGTCCAGTCTTTAGTCTCCGGTGTCAGATTTCTAGACATGCAGCAACGAGACAGGCGCTTCCTTTCAGCTATCGCCATGACAACCGCTGCAAAGGTCTCTGGGATGGATGGTGTCAGTGTTGTATCTGCCTTGCTCCTGTCATGTCAGAGAGGTTCATCCCGCTCGGTACACGGCGTATCCTTGTTGGAAAGTGGGACGATCTACCACAGCTCATAACATAATCCGTGATCAACTCAGAGTAATAAAAAGAATCATCCAGAACAAATGATGTTTTGTACCATATATGAATTTATTATACTTATATTATACTAGATGTTAGACAGCTTTTCCAAAACACATCCGAACCCCATCCTCATTTTCAGCAGTGTACAGTTGAATACAAAGGAGCACATCAGTCAAACTTGTTTTCAGTAGCCTATAATCAGATCAAAATTACTGTTTACATTTTAAGCTCTATATAATTTAATAGAAGGAGCCAATCATTTCATAACTTCCTTTTCCTACAACTGCCCAAAGCAAAAATTAGGTTGTTCACGAATGTTTTTTAAATTTATAAATTGAGCCCATCATCCGACTCATTTAGATTGGGTTTGTTGATCGATAACAGCATGTCCCTGCAGGGCTACCGTAGGACTCTCAGGCTCTAGATGTTGGAAAGTTCACTGCAATGTCACCACTTGATGCCACCAAAAACAACACACTATTTCTACGAGGTAAAAGTGTGATCTTTAGGCTCATATGCTAAAAATTTGGGGTTTTTTTAAACATTGTACACTAGCTATTTGCACAAAAGACATAAGATGGTATTAGCAGTAGAGAGTGCATTCACACAAGCCGCTTGTTAGTTTATGATGCAGGTTTGTTTCCGGAGGTGTACCATGTGCAATCAAACTTGGTGCACATTAAAAATGGGGAACTCTGGCCTACGTATAAAGACAGGGCAAAAAAGTGGACGTAATAACAAACCAACGACAGGAAGAGCTAATAAGAAAGTGGAAAAAACTAAAAAAGCTAAAAAAAAAAAAACCTGGGCCAAAAGGGGATTAGCTGTTATTAAAATTAATCGTGTGTGTGTAAGAGTAGCTTTTAAACACAAAAAAACAGCCAAGATTTTAAACTCAACAGAGGAGAATGGCCTCAGTTGGATTCTGCTGATATTGCTCTTCTAAACTTCATTATAAGGTAATTATTTGTAAAGGTCTGATCCATAAATATATCTGCTGTGGGATATTTGCAGCTGAAGGAACAAACGAGAGAGCAGCTAGAAAGGCTTTTGGTCTCATAAAAGGCTCTATCAAAAATGAAAAAAACCAAAACAAAAAACAGCATGTAGCCATTTTTCTTCTTGTATGAGTGCAGTAGTCCAGTTAAATGGCCTAATTAAGCTAATAGGATTCTCGAAGATTGACATTTTCCAATAACTACTCCCCAAAAAGCAGATGATAAAAACACCCCCTGGTGGTTGTAGGTGGAAGTGAAATATTGATAGCTCAGGTGTTTTAAAGGTCAGGAAACGTACAACTGATTACATCGCTAATGCAAATAAACGCCTCCAGGACACTTTACAGACAGCAACTTTATCATTACGACTCAAGAACTGAACGCAAGTGCACTCAGAACGTGGACCATCTGTAGAGGACATAAAGACAGGGTTTGGCACAGTTAGATATCTCTGATTAGTGCCGACACGGTCCAGAAGCTGTACATTCTCTCTGCTGCTGTCAGACGCAGGCCGGAGCAGAACGCTGTCAGAGTCTCTTTGCTAAAACTGGCATCCTCCTATCGACTGCCTGACATCTTCTAACTTTAAGAGAAGAAAAGGGCAGTTGGGTGCAAACACTGAAGAAGCTGGGAGAGATTTCCCTGTCGCGCTCAGTGGTGTCAGTCGCTTTTTTTTTTCGCTTCAGGGAATAAGATGCCACCTTCCTGTTTCCCATGAGATAAGACTATTAACAGATGTTTAAGCATTGCACTGCTTGATGTGGAGCGGGTGGGCTGTGTTTGTAGGCACTGATAGTATTTGAATGAGATGACTTAAAGGTGTGTTGTGTATCGTTTGTAGTATATAAGGCATATAAATGAAATATACTATATATCTTAGAAAATTAGACATTTAAGGATCCATGAAAAGTAGTAGAAGAAGTCGTTATTTTTGATTACTTCCTGCTCTTAAAAGCGCCTAGAGTTGAGCAGAAAACTGTGCTACTAAGGCACACATGTAAAACTAAAGGCCCAGGGGCCAAATGCGGCCCTTTGAATTGTTTTATTTGGTCCTTCAATACATTTAGTGAGTGATATTTTTGGGACTTAATCAGAGAAAAAAGGCACTAATCTATTCTAAAGATATATAGGGAACAATGCCACTGTAAAAAGAAACAAAGTGACACACTAAACAGGGATAACCATTTTAAAGAGGCCAAAGGGGCCTGAAAATGAGGGCAAAGAGGCACAAATTGAAATTGAAGGTAATTCACAAAATTATATTTCGATTTGATTTTGTTATTCTCGTCAAGAACAGGTTTTATACAGGTTTGGGCACGATTTAGTCGGACTTCAACAGGTTTTAGTTGGATTTGAACTGGTTTTAGTCAGGTTTGAACAGATTTAAGATGGAAATGAGGCAGAAATGGGAGAATGGGGAAATCAATGTTAAAAACAAACTGATGTGATGAAGACTCAAATGAAGATGAAACCTTATATTCCAACTCATTCACTGTAAAATTTCATAAAAGCTACTTAAGTGTCACAATCTTTGGCCCCTAAAGGAGTCTTATTTACTATAGTGACCCTTAACCACTTTGACATCACTGTACTAAGGTGGTGGTGGATGGGTAAAAAAGACCAAAGACATTTTTTTTTTCACGGTTGGGTTTGAGTCTGTTCCAACTCTCACCTACAATAACAATAGCTAATGTTCTATATGTGTGAATGTACCTTCACAAGAGCAAGGTAACACAAAACCTTGGCCTCTCTGGACCTGCCTTTTACATACTAGTGGTTGCCATAGAGACCAGTGGACCAATCCCCTACTCTCGGCCTCAGTACGGTAGTGCAGTCATGACAGTGTGTTAATCCTAGTGGTCAACACTTATAGGCCTTTTATGAACAGCATTAATATTCAACTCAAGGTCTGTGGCTTCCAAATTCTTTACTTTTATCTCTTTGTTAGCCTGTCTAGTTAATATTTAGTGTTCAAGACTAAAAGCAGCAAAATTTGGTCAAAAATGGATAAACAACTGAAACACGAAAACACTTGACATGAACAAAACAACTCTTTAAAGGGAACAAAACAAGGGCATCAAAGATCAGAATAACACTTCATAGGGAGCAAAACAACTCTTCAATGAAAACAAGACTCATTTTAATGGGAATGTAACACCTTAGAAAAAAACAAAAAACAAAAAAAGACAAAAGAAACCAAAAACATACTAAAAAAAAAACTTCAACTTAATTTTTATTTACCAGTCATTATTCAGTGTAACTTTGACACCTCTGCTGTGTAGTAAAGATTAAAAAAAACCATCTTAAATAATTAGATATGACTGCTCTGTGTAGTGTTAACACTGGTGTGCATTTCGTCTACTGTTTTCCCTGAGGGTGTATTTGACATATAGACCAGATTAAGTGGATTTAATGGCTACAGATCCCGGTCTATGTCCATGCATACAGATTAACAGGTTAAATGCACTTCAGTGTGAGCACTTTCTACTGCTTGTAATACGATGTGTGGTGCTGGTTACATCATATGGCGGGTGCACTGTATGTAATCAGCACGCCACGTCATACTGTAAGTGTGTAAAGACTGTATGGCCATAGGAGTCAGTGAGTGTAACCGTCTTCTTCTTCTTTCCCTTCAGACCTGACACAGCGGTCCCCGGATCAGCTTCAGTCATGACTCATCAACACCTGCACTTGTAAGTACCTGATCTACCTTATGGCTAATTTGTAGCTGATTATTTGTAGTTATTTGTTGTTTTTTGGTCAAGTCGGAGAGTGTCTGGACATACGGCGATCACAATCACTGATGTATGCTACTTGCAGTGGCCTTTGACCGTTCCGCCTGATGAAACTGTAAAAGACTGAAAGTTTGGCTGTCTTGCTAAAGTAATTTGGAGCTTTAAAATAGTGTTTGATCTTTTATTCAGCGCCCGTGGAAGTCTAGTGATGTTCCCCCTCTGCACACTGTTATGCATTTACATTCACAGTTGAAAGCCGTCTCTGAAGCTGTTTCACCAGAGCTTTTGTTTTGATTACTGATATTGTGTCGAGTGTTTTGCTGAATCACATAAATTTTCCACTCTGGATAATAATGCTGCATTGAGTGTCGTTGTATAACGTTGGGAATAGTGCAATGTGCTTTGAATGAGTGTTGTGTTAAAGCGGCACAATATTTTCACTGGGAAGCCTACATACTGTAAGTCTGTGTGTGTTTTACAGAATACTCCAATACATTCTGCTATTTTTAAGTTGCCCTCTGAGTTTTTCAGATTGGTTTTTGTTGTCTAAGTTTGGGTTAGGCTTTGGTTAGCTCAGATTGAGTGAACTTTTTGTGAATTTAATGTTTTGTTTCTAGTAAAAAAGACATCATATACATTTACTTAAAATATTGAAACAAAAAAAAAACCCCAAAACTTTAAAGATATGACCATGGAAGAGTATCAACATTATTGAAAATATTACAAAAAAATCCACAGAAAGTCCTGCCTGTAATATCACAGTGTACCAGCAGATGGAGTGGTGAGCTACTGC